>NW_006499705.1:116089-146461 GCF_000471905.2 Amborella trichopoda | reverse complement strand
AGAGAGAGAGAGACAGAGCATATTCTAATCAAACCAACAAACCAGTTACAAGAAAAGCAACGGAAAAACTCACATAGAATGCAACCACAACTCCTGCTGTGTAATCAGCTGGTAATTTGATCGAAGCGCTAAAAAATCCATGGAGAAAAAGATCTTGAGATAAAAATCCAGCCCCTGAATAATACCCACAAAGTAATTACCATTAAAACAATAAAAAATATGTAAACTCAAGGAACAAGATAAAGAAAATTAAAACCAATAATGGGGTTTTCTCTTTCTCTTACAAGAAAAATCAAAAGAATAAAAGTGGTCCTCCCCAATGAAAATCAGAAAGAAAGGAAAAAAAAAGAAAAGAACAAATGGGTATTCCGAAGCAAATCAGAAATAGAGATTTTCATTGCCAGAAAGAAAAGGAAAAAGGAAAAATGGGTTTTTTTTCCAATAAAATCAGAAAAATGGGTGAGGTGATTTTCCATTTTCAAACCTGTTGACTTGTCGAGTAAAATCTGAGCAGTTTTTCCATCTTTTGAGACGATTAGATTGTCTCCTCCAAAGAGACGACTGTAACCCTCATCAAATAATATCTCTCGTGAATAAACCATCGACGAATAAAGGAATAAAACCAATAGAACAAAGAGAAAACCCTCCATTTTCTTGCAGAGAGAGAGAGAACGCCCCCTCTGTTTCTTTATCTCAATAAGCTCACAGACCCACTCCTCTCTCTCAAAACTAGATGCTCGAATCCCTCTATTTCTCTCTCTAAAAAGAAGACATTAAGTTCATCGATAGCACTTGTTTCTCTCTCTAAAGAGTTGTGCTCTGAAAGAGATGGCACGACGAAGAAAAAAACGCACCCTTTTATTTGTAGGGGCACTGAAAATAAATATTAAAATTAAATAATAATCTTTCTACAATAAATTTAAATAAAAGAATAATTTAGAGATTTTTCATCTCTAAAATTAAGTAAAATGAAAAATGAAATCTAGAAGAACACAAAGGCGCCACTCCTTTTTAACACACGGGGGACTCTTAGACCCCTGCCATGGATTTTCTTAGGAATGACTAAAATACCCTTTACCTTGTTTTAGTACTCGACATTCTTATACCCCATGTGTCAACCGATCAACGGGTCTTTGGATGTGTAAGTCCTCCATATGCCTTATTCACGCGAACAAAATAAAAAAAAAAAAATTTTGGATATGTTTTGATTATGTAAATTCTAATATATATAAAATCTAATTTTAAAAAATAAAGTTGTTCGAAAAGGCAAGTCTAATTTTAAAACATATTTGTTTTGAAATTAAAACATATTTGTTTTGAAAAATAATGTTGTTTGAGTGGTTAGCAATTGACATCAAACAATGTCATATTTCAAGTTCAATTCCAACCACTAAACTACGTAAAAAGTAAATAATGCACTATGGCCGCACCTACCAAAAAATAAGTTAGAATTCTTTGATTCATTTTTGACTAATCGTTCCTTTGAATTAAAGTGCTTTTCATTTGATTTTTTCAATTGAACAACCTAATTCTAAACTTTCTAACAAGCCTAGAGAGAGAGAGAGAGAGAGAGAGATTGTTCACTTTGTAGAGGAAAGAGAAAGACAAGATGTACTATTCTATGAACTCGAGGATTTGGTTGGGTTGTTAGGGTGTAAAGGGCCGCAACACCAAGTCCATGGTTTGAATCCCAAAAGCAAATGTAGAGATGCATTCTAGGAAAGCAATACATTTATTTAGAGGGGAAAGACAAATGAGAGAGGAGAGAAACATGTAATCCTAAGTTATATGAAAATGGAAAAAGTTTATATAAGTTTGTACACCTTAAAAATTCAATAGCAAAGAGTATTTGAAAGTTGGAAAACTTTCCGATTCATCTTTTCGACTTTGAGATGTATGAATATAAAAAAAAAAAAAAAAATTTACATCCTAAAAATAGTACGCCTTTTAACAAGTTTTTTCATCTTTTTTTTCAAAATTTTGAAGTGTTTATAAATATGCTCAATCTGAACTATTTGTTGAATATAAAAATTATTATTTCCAATCGAACAAAAGATTTTTGTTGCCGAAACTATATCTTTAAACAAAATTTAAATATACATATTACCTATAATCTACAGTGGGCATTGAAAAAGATATAATTTGGAGAGAGAGAGAGAGAGAGAGAGTGTGAGTGTGAGTGTGAGTGAGGGAGTGCGGGGGAGGAGCAAAAGAAATTAATTCGTCGAACCACTTCCCAAGGGCTTAAGGGGCACATTCACAATTATCGTAAAGGACACAAGTATTTCCACAAGCTTAAGTGGCTGACCCCCCGGATACGGCCTTGTAAGTTACAAGTTGTAACGTTTACTGACACGCCACGTGTCATTCATAACTCCCGATATCCCCACTTATCTAACCAAAATATCCGCCATGCCCTCCTCCGTGATCCGGTGACACCTGTCACTCCGTGAGAACCGCTTGTGCTGACGCGACAGCCTGTTTGTCGCAGGTCAGCAAAACACGCTAGGCAGCCCGTACTTTCCACGTCATCCTAGACATGCCATGTCAGCACCAAAATCGAGCTGACGGGAAAGTTCCTTAGATCCACGTCGTCATGGATGTGCCATGTCATCTTTCGCCACGTCATTGCTAGCCGTTGGACATTGGACAGGCGCGTGGGTCCCACGTTGCCGTGAAAGGAGAGGGCAGCCGTTGGAGTTTGCCCTTTCAACGGCACCGTTAACGGCGTCGATGCCGCCGTTAATGCGGCGCCTCCCAAATAAAGGCACCTTTTGCTCGCCCCTTTCTCACTCTAAGAAGATCCTACATTTTGATCAATCTGTGCCCTATTATATATGGTAACAAAGTCTTAGTTTTCAAGATTTGAAATGACGTTAGAGGTTAATGTAGTTGTCGAAGTTAATTCAAAAAATTTGTAAAAAGATGACTAGAATTATGAAGCTTGCGGTGGAAAATGAGAGACCAAAAAAAGGTTTTATCCATTGTTTAACCTAATTTAGTCATTCATCTATCTACAATTCAACATTGTTAGCAACTATTTCTTCCGGAAAAAAATGGAAGGTTTTCAGTTTTCTACGTTTATGCACCTCATCTAAACATTGCAAATGAAGACAAAGCAATAAAGATCATCATCGTCAAAGTTTTTTTTCATCCCAACTAGAATCCTAATCCGTAAGTGTGCTCTATTTAGAATAAAAAAAATATTGAAAAAAACTTGAATGTCTAGATCGCCACCAATGAGGTAATCTGAGGATTTATAATACAAATATAAGCTACCTTTGAACTAAAACAACTACTAGCTTCTCTTGAGAGGTTCGATTGGATTTGTTTCGAAATAGTTTCCATAAATTAGGAAGGATAATTTAATTTAATGAGAAAGGATTAGACGGAATAATTTGTCAAAAAAAAAAGGATTAGAAAGAATAAAGATAGAATTATGTAGAATAAAGACATGACTATGTAGACTAAAGTGACCTTTACTTAACCAAAAAAAAAAAGCAATGAAAGGCACCTTTGCGCGTCCCTCACTCTAACGTCCGTCAACTTTCGGTTCCGTGACTACCAAGACTCGGGCGGGCCCCACATATTCGCATCGACATTTGTGCACTCTAAACCGCCTCAATTTATGTTTAATATTCATTGTTAGACATTTTACTTCGAAATTTTCATTTTGAGACCTTTGTTAACTCATAAATAATTTAAGAAATCTTTATTGATTTATTTGCAATTCTTGGGATGTTTTTTTCAAGAGATGTTTTGCATCGATACCATTCACATGACAACACGTGGCGCAATAATGCCGTTTATTGGGACCAATTGATTTTCTCCTGCTGACCTGTCAACTGTGGCTGCCGCATCAGCGATCGTGGAGCCATGCATTATCGTTAAATTAGGGTATCGTTGACGACGTGGCATGTCAGGAGGAAGACAACTCAACTTTCGCTGTAGAGAACCACTCCTGCAAGCAACGACAAAAGTGTTTTTTTTTTTTTTATAATTCAGACCCGGTGCAGTTTAATGATTAAAATACCCCTAAATATTTACCATGCTTCCATCAAATAACAAAAATACCCCTAAATATGCCTCCACTATATTGGAATTGGTTAATGAGGTTTCCATCAACGCCTAAGCCCTCCAGTTTCATATCATTCTCACGGATTTTTCTACTTTTTTTTTTTTAAACATTTTATATAAAAGAATTTGAAAAATTGATGGGCCCACTCAGAATCGATACTTCTCACTAATTCAATCTCCAAATTTTAAAAACGATGCTATAGATTATGATACGTATTTCTATACATGTTTTTGCTTGAAATTTCACATATATGCGATCTACCATCCATACTTATTAATGGAAGGTAGCGATGAACAACTTTTTTGTGTTTCGAAATCGTCCATTGATGATGATAGAAAGTTGGTGGATGGCTATATAGTGTATTATTAACAATGCATATTCAATCCAGCCAACTTTATTGGTAAATATGTCATAGTTAGAAAAAGAGCTCGAGCTTAATTGGTTAGTGTTTGATGATTTACAACACTACGTCTTAAGCACCATTCCTACAAAAAATGAGGTCCTGTCTCCACTTACTCATAAAAAAAAAGAGTAAACAATGGTCTATGTAATCTCTAAGGGTTATTATCATCAACTAAAGCTGAAGGCCGATTGTGAAATAGGGGAGGCACTTAAAAAGCAAGTCACAGTCCTTGCCCCATACCGATTCTATCAATATATAGGAAATTGTCTAGGTCTAGAAGAGAACTTACGATTTGCTACAGTAAAAAAGGCCGAATCACCGATTCAAATCGGTTCTTGGTTAGTTCATTGTTTTTGCACGTGTTTTTTAACCGATTCACCATTTTTTCAGCACAGTAAAACAGGGATCCAGACCATCGATTCACTGATCTAGACTGATTTTTGCAATGCTGATGCTAGTTGCGGATCCAATTTTTAAATCACATTATGATAAGCATAGTTTTCCTCTTCTATAAAAAGAGGGGTAATTTTGGGTATTGAAATCATTTCAGGGGTTCTCCTATGATTCTCCAAAAATTCGTGGGGGAGCAATGGGATCCTGTGGATAAGACATACATCCACCCGTAACTGCTCACCAGCTGTCCACTTGGCTTGATGAGTCAGCATCATGGTACCTCTCCCTTGGTGCCACGTGGATCCTAAAAATGCAGGGGCCCACAGTCGAGAGCTATGATGAGGACCACTCTACGCGTATTTGCCTTTAAAAAACATAACTTTTCCTCATTTTTTTGTTTCTCTTTTGACCGTAATAATTTTCTAAAAATAATAATAATAATGTAAAAGATGAGCCTCTTTTTTGATTGGTAGAAAAAGAAGAGATGTTTTGTCATCATTGGTGCAACCATCAGAGTGCTTGTCTCTATCCTTGTGGGACCCAAACAAATACTTTTTATTTTTCTTTTTGTTTTTTACATATTAATATTTCATATATTAAATTGACCTTATATTTATATTAGAACAGTGATTTTACGAGACCATCCTACCCTCTCACTTGGGTAAGACTTGAAATGATCACTATTAAATTTAATACAGATCTCTAAAAAAATCAAGTTTTTGATAACTTTTCTAGAGATCGATGTTAAATTTAAAGATGTTCTTTTGAGGTCTTACAAAAATGGATGTGGAAAGGTCTTATAGGATCATTACTCTTTATATTTTATCTCCAATTTTTATTTTAATTATTATTTTTAAATATTACTTAAGTATTTCATTGATTGAGAAAAACTAGTTTATGTTTGTTTATCATGCACAAAATTGTTTGCAAAGAGTATATTAATTTTATGTAATTTATTGATTAGGCATGCAAACTACTTATTTAGATCTCGATTAATTTTATTTGAAATAGACAATATTATCTGATTAATATATTCTGGATAATATTTACTTGTTGTTTGGCATATACCTTGTTTTATATATAATGTGGTATTTAATTATTATTTACAATTTTTAGCTATTTCTAGCTATAAACATGTGATTTTAAGTCAATTATTTTTAATAAAGCAAAAATAATTTTTTTTAGTTATAATTTTATACATAAGTATAACTTTATAATAGATAATAACAAACAATAAAAAATTCATTATTACGATTAATTTTATTGAAACAATGAATTATTAGAGATAATAAATACATCCAAACATGCCTTTGTGCTATACATAAATGAGATGCTTTCATGAAAAATCAAATTACCCTAGATCCTTAAATTCGAGGTTTGATAAAACCCGAGACATTATATATGCTTTTTTTCCCTAAAATCTTATTACAAATTAAATTTGTTGATATTTAGCAATGATATCTATGTGGTGTGGGATACGTTTGTTTGTTTCCTATACATATTTATTTTCACATGAGTTTTATCATCATTTTTAGGTAGGAGAAGTTGTTATTGGGATATTTGGACAATCTACACTATCGTGGCCCTTAAAACCTAAAAACTGGGGCCCTCTACAAATGGCCTTTGCCTCACTAGCGGGACAATCACTTTACTTGAATTATCTTGAGTGAACAAAACTTCAAAAATTTGGAGAGTTTTTTTTATCTTATTTTATAATTATATACGGGGAAGATTTGTATAAGGTGTCTACCTTATAGAAGATATAGTTCTAGTGTCAAAAACTTTAGGATGACATGAAAATTCATGTTCAACTCTAATTATGAAGGTTGAAATTTCAAAAATAGTGCAGATCGAAAAGTCTATAAGCACTTGAAAAACTTGAAAATAGATGGTCTAAAAAACTTGTTACAAGATACACTATTTTGAAGACTTGAGATCCTTTTTTTTTTTATATACATATATCTCGAGGTCAAGATGATCAATTAGAAGATTATCCAACTTCACAATACCCTTTTCTATTGGATTTTCCAACTTTACAACACTCGTTTCTATTGGATTTTTGAAATGCACTTTAATTCTATAGTATAAAGCGGCATCAACTTTCTCCTTTATATAATAATTCTTTTTCCAAAGAGCCACAAGGACCCAAAGATTTAAGAGTAATTGGACCTTGTGCTTTGAGGGACAGATAGTGAGAGCTGGTCTATTTTCTATCTTCCCCTTCCTCTTGCTTTTCAGTTTTCCCTACGTGATGGTATATAGCTTTGAAAATGTGCAATAATATTGGAGTGTTTGGATGTTAAAAAAAAAAAAAATGAAAAAAAAAATGGAAAAAGAAAATAGAAAGTATTTTGCTTATTTGCAGACTTAGTAATGATATAAAGAGGGGATTTGGTCAATTGTAGAAAATCAAATTGATGTATTTTCATCCAATTGACCACCTCACACGACTTCATTAGAAGAGACCTCCATTGAACTTTAAGCATGGTAGCGACGCATACCCAATTGTCTGATTTTAAATGTAACGGCAATTTATACTTGTTGTGACTTTTTTGCACCAAAAATTAATAATTTTATTATATATTTTTTATATTATTTTTTTAAAAAAAATTTGGTACAAAAATGTCGTATTTACCCCTAGCTATATAAGGAGAGGTAGTCATAAATATCTTTTTTCTACCCAAACTCTGACAAATTTTTTTCTTAGACTTTGGGCCTAGTGAAAGGTACAACCTTGGTTATCCAGTTTCATATTCAATGATTAAATGTGATTGCGATTTTTTTACGCAAAAAATAAGTAATCACGTTGTGTACTTTCCTTTTATATTAACTTGATTTGAACATAGTAAAATCTTAACTATATCATAACCAAGAGAAAATTAGAAAAGTTGGTTAAGATTGATGACGAATGAAGAATTAACCTTGGCATGAATTTCACAGAAGGCTTCACATAGACACAACAGGACGTATTTCGAATTTCTTGCTCTTTTAGTCTCACACAAACTTAAAAGTATGCATCATTATTTACGTTGATGCAAATTACTTTTGGCTGGGAGTCGTCTTTTTCCTAAAACAAATATTACATATAACAAGCTTTTGAATTGGTCTCCTATAAAACAATTTACTTTGTTCTCAGCCTACAGGATTAATTTTTTTAAAAAAAAACAAAAAAAATTAAAAAATAAAATTCTAGATGTCATTTTGTGGCACCCTACTCGTCAAACTACGTAGCAGCAAACCGCTTGAAGGCCATTCCTATGTATACTAAAATTTTCGAGATATATGTCTGCATGTCATCGTCATGCTATAAAAGATCATCGATTTTTATTTTATTCTATTTAGATATAGCATTTAAACCTTTACTCTCTCTTTGCAGAGTAGGAAATTGTGCTTCCACAGTTATTGAAGGTTTCATGCATATATTTCTTCCAACTTATAACGTAAGATTCCCTCCTACTAATAAGGTTATCTTAAATGAATTGCATTAATATAAATTTATATTTTTTAACTTTATTTTCTAAGTAAAAACTGTAAAATAAATAAATATGACTTTATTTATTTATTTATTTTGGTTATTGACTTTTGTTGTTTAATAATTTCTTGGCCACTTTAAATTTAAGGATTTAAATCATGAAAAAATAGAAGTCATGCTAAAGAACCCTAATAAATACAAGGGCTTGTATACTACAAGATCATTTATCTTTATTACATGGAGGTTATAAATGCTACTGGCCATTAAATGTCAAATTGGATAGCTCGGGGTGTGACACAAATTTCGATTTTTTTTTTTTAATTTCAAGTCTAGTCAATGACATACTCACAACTTCCTTATTTGAAATTTGATAAACACATGGCTGTGAAATTAAATTTAAGATAAACGGTCTCTTTGTATACTTTTCCTAAATACAATTGATTCAAGATACAATCAATTTAAAATTTCAAATTATATGCATTCCTCTATGTTTTATCTCCTAACAAAAATAAGGAATATGAAACTTTTTAACTTTATTTGTATAGCTCATATAAAATACTCCCACATGAGCATGCTATACATCTACTTCCTCATTCAAAATACCAACTTAGGAAGATTTTTTAAGCCTAATATTCTGAGAACTGCCCAAAATTCACTAGATGATTATTTTTTGAAAAATTGGATTTTGAGTTTTTAAACACCTAAATCTCGCCCTTCAAAAATTGGACAGTCTATTCATTCTTGAGATATTATCTTTTTTCTTTTAGTATATAGAGCATTCAATTCATATTTTTTTTTATTGAGATTAGTCTATGGGGTGAAGAGGTTACATCCCAAAAAATGGGCTCCTAAAATTAGTCCTACATTGGGTTTTTCTTAGGGGAGGGAATGCACAATATACTCCAGCGGGAGTATAAAATCTTTTGGCTTATTTTTCATTATATATATTCATTGCTTGAAAAAACTTTATTGCAATTTGAATTTTGAGATTTTGAAAGTACAATGTAAGTTGATTGGTTGGTTTGACATGTGCATAGCACAACCACTGACCAATACTTTTCAACATCAAAGTTCTCATATTATTGTTTTACAAGGACCCATTAACATAAAATTGATTATTTTCCCATTGAGTTGGTGAAGGATTAGACTACTTTGATTGTGTAGATTACTCTAGGAATCAGTGGTAGTCCACTTGCTCCACTCAATATCACATACAAAGAGAGAGAAATGATGGTTAGAGAGAGATGATGGTTAAACAACGCGTAGGTCATCATTTTGGGCCTTGTTCATGGTAGGGTCATCTATCATGAGAAGTGTTCCTCATCTTTTATTAATAAAAGAAATCAATGGATAAATTCCAAGGGTATATATATATATATATATATATATAAATTCGAGATTGAAATATGATGAGAGAGAGAGACATCAAGTGTATATAGAGTATATGATGAATCCCTAGATTGAAATATGGTCCTGAGAAGGGAGAGAGAGAGAGCCAAGCGTATATTGATTAGTGTTTAAAAAACCTAATTGGTCGGGTCAACTGGCCAACTAGAAAACTGGTATAGATTGGTGAATCGTTGATTTGGATTGGCGAATCTGGCCGAAAAAATAGACCAATAACGAGTAAAAAAATTTGAAAAAAAAATTATGTGATCAGGGTGATCAGGCCGATCCCGGATAAAACTAGGTAGTGGGGAATTGGTTGACTCCATGTAGAACTGAGCTTGGTTAGTACTGGTTCCCAATCTAGGTGGGAAGATTATGATTGAGATCGCCAATTTCTTAATCACCTATATGGACCATGTGATGAATATCTAAACCTAAAATGAAATATCGAGAGAGAGAAAGGAGGGGATCCGGTTGATTCCATGTCTTACTGAAAACTGGCACCGTCACTACTGGTTCCCAATCTAGATCGGAAGATTATGATTGAGATCGTCAATTTTTAAATCACCTATGGACTATATGATGAGTATCTAAATGGAGAGAGAGAGAGAGAGAGAGTCCATTATAGAGCAGATCAGCAAAGTATGATGATGTTTAAAATTTTAATATTTGAATTGGATTCCTTTAATGTGAACTCGAGAGAGAAGGATAATGTTCACAAAAACAAACCGGAACGGTTAACTGGATATAAGCTCGAAAGCGATTTAACCGGCCTAATCAGTAAACTGGTCGATTCAAACGCTCTAACAGGACAAGTCTACGGCAGTCAAAAAAGTGTTGAAAAAAAATAAAAAATATACAAAAACTATCTACTAAAATATGAATAGCATATAAAAAATGATTAAAACAAAACTCATTCAAATGCAGTTGAAAATTAATGAAAAAAATGGATTTTAACGAATCAATTTGTGTCTAAGTTTTTTTAAATTTTTTTTTTAAAAGATGGAAAAATATAAAAACGAGTATTAATAATCAAAACAAATTTTAATATTTACTATAATATAAAGAATATTAATAAATACATTAAAAATCAAAATTCTTATTTTTAAGAATTTATATATATATTTTAAAATTTTTATTTTAAAAATCAATTGTTCACAAAAATCAAAACCGATCAGTACCTGATTTCGAACTAACCGAGCAGCTAGCGATTAGACCGGCCGATTTTACGAGAACAGGAGCAGTTAGAAAAGGAGGCGTTCTTAATTAATGTGGTGAGAGGGTCCTCATGAATCGGAGGCAAAGCATCATGGATCGTCAACTTATTTCCCATTTTCTCTCCCCTGAATTATTTAAACGATCGACATTTGGCAACTTATGTCACAAAATTCTTACCAGCGTCTTACAAATCGCTGTACCACCATGCGTCTTGAGAAGAGAGAGAGGAAGACAAGCAAACCTAATAAAGGAGAGAGAGAATACATGCAAACCTAAAAAGGATAGGGGAGAGGGAGAGAGACAAAAGAGGAAGGCAAGTAAACCTAATATAGGAGAGAGAGAGAGAGGACGACAACCAAACCCAGAAATTACTTGAGAGAGAGAAAGATGTAGGGTTCTCGTGAACCCCTAGTTTGTGGAATCGAGCATTCTAAATACCGGGATCGTACTTAAAATCTTGGTTTAATACGAAGTAAATGAATATAATTATAAAGTGAATGTAAGAAACAAAACAAATATAAATAATCACACTGCAACAACACATTACGTGGTTCAGCCCATCGTGTTTCGACTGCTTTTCTATCATCTGGCACTTTTAAGTGTCGTTTTGTTTTTGTTTTGACTGCTTTATGTTCCAAGTGAAGATTTATTTTTTGTCTGATTGCTCGAGCCTACTCTCAAATGATCGTATGTTCTTGAGGTTTGCTCCTTTATGTGATGTTTGATCAAGCAATCTGCTCCTTTATGTGATGTTTGATCAAGCAATCTGAGCATGGCAACCACTGTTTCGCTTGGTCCCGCTATTCACTAGAAGATCACTACTCATTTTTACAACTTAGGATTATTCAAACTCCAATTGTTTTATGTCAAAGCAACTTGAGTTTGAGAAAGGGTGTCACCGTATAGATATGTATCATGTTAGTATTGATATATATCATTATGGATACATATATGTATGGGTATATCTATCTTCATAAGTAAGATTAGGTATCTAGGCATCTTTTGATTATGATAAGACTAGTTAGTAATTATCAATAACAGTTGGTATCTACCCAGAACTGTTATAAGCCCTATATTTTATATAGGGTCTTGTATAGTATTTTGAGATTCTAGCAAATGTTGCAACTATGGCCTCGGCAAGTCGAAATCCACTATCACAATGAAGAATAGTCGAAATCCACTATCACAATGAAAAATACAATTTTGTTGCCTCTCTTGGCAAGTCGAAATCCATTATCACAATAAAAAAAAGTCAAAATCTACTATCACAATCAAGAATACAATTTTGGTGCCTCTCTCGGAGGCCATGTCTCTCTCTTTTGGAGACCTATCTCCATTTGGAGATCCCTTCTCTCTTTTGGAGACCTATCTCCATTTTGGAGATCCCTTCCCATAACTCCAAGGATAACCGTAAAACATATGAGTATTATGTGTTTTTTGTCCCTCTTTTATAGAGATCACTTTAATAATACATTTTAGCTTTTAATGAAAAACATAAGCCTAACGATTTTGACTATAACAAACCCTAACAAAAGTGAAACAAACCTAGACAAGTAAACCTCATAAAGGAGAGAGAGAGAGAGAGTTCCATCCAAAAGTCCAAGACCATTATTAGAGAAACCAGGAATTGGATAAGAGAGGGAGAGAGAGGAACGACGTGGAAGATATCCAAACGACCAAACCCTAACTCAGAGAGAGAAGAAAACGTCCTAAACACTCTGAATGAGAGAGAGGAAAACGTCCTAAACCCCTTGAATGAGAGAAAGAGAGAGAGAGTATGAGGAGTCCCACCCACGTGCTACACGGAATATTTATGGAAGTTAGGCATTTGAAATTTGATGAAAGAGAAATCCAACCACTTGCCATGGCAAAATTTTTGTAAGCATTTCCTTTTGGTTTTTAGTGGGAGCCCCATCCTTTATGTCTTTTCCTTCTTTTTTCTTTTTTTTTTTTCGGTAAGACTATTCACTTTAGTTTGGAGACTTTACATGAGTAACAAACTTTTCATGGTACTTGGACGCTTCATACGATTATACCAGGTGACCAAGAGAAGCAGGAAAACCAAAAAATGTCTTTTTTTTATTTATTTGTTCTTTCTTTGTATGATAGAATTTTCCATTCCATGATGAATGGTGTGGATTTGAAAGGAATACTTTGTTTTGCCACATGTGGATCGCTCATACAAAATGAGAAAGAAAGGGGTTTACATGTCGTCGTTTTCATCCTCATTGAGCTGTATCCCAACTATTTGGAGTTAGCTATATGAATCTCATTCTGCTATTCCACTCTAATCATGGCTATAGCCTCATTCAAACCATAAGTCACCATATATATTTTCTCACTGCTTCTATCGATGTCCTTTTGGGCATTCTCCTTACCATTTTAGAGCATTCTACTTGAACCAAATCACCTCTCCTAACTGTTGTTGTTTTAGATCGATGCTGCACATGACTAAACTACTTAAGTTCAATTTGCCTCATCTTATTGCATGTTTGAGCTATCCATGAGTTCTCTCGAATGTATTCATCTCAAGTTCTATTCTTCCTTGTCTTGCTAGTCATCCATCTTAACATCCTCACCTCGATTGCACTCATTTATGAATATGTTGTTTCACCGTCCCTGGTCTTACAACGATCCTACAGAAAGTTTTCTTCAGTTTGTTTGGTATACAATGATTTTACAAGATTCCAAAAGGTCATCTCCACTTGGTCCACTCATCTCTAATTCTACACATGACATCTTCCTCAATCTCTCCTTTTTCATAGATTATCGACCCAAGATATGAAAAATAATCTCTTCGAGGCATTTCTTGGCCATCAACCTTAATTAATTCTTTATTTATACTCTTATTTTTTTTGAACTTGCATTCTTTATATTCTGTCTTAGTCCCTCTACTTTTAAAATCTCTAAACAATATACTTCATCTTGTAAATGCCTGGTTAGTTTGTCCATAACCAAAGCAAAGAGATATGGACTCAATGTTCACCCTTGATGTAATTGTCACTAGAAACTCACTTGTCTATTTACTGTTGTTGTTACAATAGTTAGTGCTCCCTCGTATATATCTTTCACCATGTCAATATATCCTCTAGAGACTCATTTGTTTTCCAACACCCACCAAATTAACTCTCTAGGTAACCTATCAGATACTTTCTCTAAATCAATAAAGATTATGTAGAGGTCTTTCCTCTTCTCCCTAAATTTTTCAATCAATTGTCTAAGTAGAAAAATTGCCTCAATGATTGACCTCGTTGGTATGAAATCGATATAATTTTTTGATACACTTGTTTATGTATTAATCGTTGTTGAATCACTCTCTCCCACAATTTCATAGCGTGTCTCCTAAGTTTTCCCCCTCAATAGTTCGTACAACTCTGTATGGTACCATGAAATCTTTTCTCCATTTGTCTGATATTTTCCTTAGTTCTCAAATCTTGTTATACAGCTTGGTCAACCAGAATATGTAAATTTGTCACACGTACTTCCAAAGCTCTATTGGTATACCATTTCGTCCTAAAGTATTTCTTAGCTTCATATTTCTTAATGCTACTTTCACTTCAGATTTCCTAACCTAAGAAAGTATTTATGACATCCAACCACATTTATGTCAATAATTACTCCTAACATTGAGCTCAAAGTGATTGTCATTTACACATTTATTTTAGTTTCAGATTAATTTAAAATTTGATTGTTTGGTGTTTCAAATCAACTTAAAGAGAGTTGAGTTCATGGTGTATGGTTTTCTGACTGCAAAAATCCTAGATTATCACATGGTTGATTGATAAGCATGACCATCAATTTTTCTATTTAAATGAGTTAGGGCAGTTTTGAATGACTTAAAATCAAATCTCCCATGTAAAACTGAAAATTCGATAAAAACTTTATTAAGAGGCAGACTTTTGTTCTAGTGATTAGCCATTGTATTACTTGAGAAATCGATATTTCTATGTAATTTTCTCAATCATTTTTAGAGAGATTTGTTTATTTGTGAGCCTTAATCAACTAATTCTCAGGTTGAGCCAAAAGGAATATCTATCTTGGGCTTTGTAATCCTTCGAAGGTTCTCAGGAGATGCATGTTGAAAGATTAAGGTGGGTGAATTTGGGGTTAAAATATCTTGAACAACCTTAATCGTTGTTGAATCACTCTCTCCTACTAAGCATGTGTATGTAGAGAGAGAAAGTCATGTGTACCATTACTGTACACACAAAATATGCCAACAAACACCCTCACACTCGTATGTTGCATGCTTCGCACATGCACACACTCACACCTTTGTTCCATGAACACATGGTAAGAGAGTGCTTCCATATAAAAAGTAGTCTTTTTACGCTCCCCTTTAATACAAGACTAAAACCCACCACTTCCTCTCTCTATTTATTATAAACTTAGAAAAACAATACTAATAGAAATGTTATTTTGAAATATCTTATAGTATTTTACCATACTAAAATACTAACTATGCAACTCTAAAACCTCTCTAGCGAATATAATACTCAGCCAAATTTTATCATGGGAATATATTCACCAAAGATTTAATTGCCTCATAGATTATCGATTATATATTTATATGTCAAGGGCATCTAATCCTTTAATTGCCTCTAGTTGAACCATGGTAAAATATAGTAAACAGTTTCCAAAAAAAAAAAATTTGAGCCCCAATCAAATGGATTTCAAAACTAAATTTCACCATGTGTTTGCAGCAAAAAATATTGATGTGACTCCGAGTGTAACTGTTTTAGTGCCTTCAATTACAACTCGCATTTGACTTGCAGTAGTTTCAAATCCATCTCTACAGTCTACACCACTGAGATACCTGCTTGTCAAGGCTCATAAACTTTTCTAGTTCATGGGTGAGCAAGTACAGAACATTTGTAGAGTGATCTTTGTCCAACAATGAATCTAGACCATCTATTTAGTGAATTTTAAGATCTAGGCCTTTACGAACTCTAGACCATTTTTTTATTTTTCAACACTATTAATCTAATGATAACAAAGATATTTAAAAAATTTGAAAAGGAAAAAAATTAAGTCCTAGATCTAAGCATCTTAACAAAATGGATGGCTTATAGTAATTGGGCTAAAAAAGTACTCTCTAGGGTGTGTTTTCAAATTTTGTTTTTTTTATGATTATTCATTGGAATAAAAAGATAGTATATTTAAAAATTGAGGTCAAACAAATGGTACTAACATGGTTTTTGAAGATTCATTATTCATTATATTTCTATACGACCATGGCATGAAATCATTCCATATATATATATAGGGTTTGTCTAGTTAACAACCCATCAAAATACGAACGTTCAAGTTAGAAAGGGTTGTGATGGGTGTATCTATAAAAAATTTCATTACTTTTTTATTAAAAAATTATTTAAATAAATAAATTTATCAAATCAAGTGTAAATTTAAAATTTTCACAAAAGTACAATGGTATTTTAGAAGTTAGTGTCCTGAAACTTTATTTGTAGCGTATCCTCCTTTAGTTAAAATTTTAATTTTACCTCTTATAGAGATGACAAAAGTATCATTTGTATTGTAGTAATATTTACGAACTTGCACCACAAAAATAATTTTTTTTTAAAAAAATAGACTACAAAATTATTAAATCCACCATTCAAAACTTTCTCTATCTTGAACATTTGTAATTTGAAGGTTGTGAAGTTAGGGAAAAGTTTATATAGAGTCGGGCTCTAAACAATCAAATTTGAGCCTACCTCAAAAAGTTCAGTAGAAGAGGTTGTTTTGATGCCCAAATATCTTAGAAGTGATCATCTCAACATCAAGATGCATGAACATGAGAAAAAAATGAATTTTGTAATGCACTTTTAAACCGCCAATTTTCAAAATTTTCAAGTGTTGGAAATAATGTATTTTGTAATGCACTTTTAGACAATCAATTTTCAAAATTTTCAAGTTTTCATAAATCTGTCGATCTACACTATATTTGAAGCTTTGAACTTTATAAATAAATATAAAAAATATATTTAAAAGCTATCACAAAGATTTCCAGTAGTAAAACCACATTTCTCGATACTATTTAAAGGTAGGCTCTAATTTGATTGTTTAAAGCTTAGGCTCTATACAAACCACACCCATATATATATATATATATATATGTATAGTAAAGTCACCAAACGCTTAGAAGCTATAATGAATAGTAATATAGATAGAATTCCAACTATATGATCTTCATATGGTGGTATATAATGAGACTATGTACCATTATTACAATGAGATCACAATCACTCCTAGCATTTAGATATCAAATTTGGATGGATTGGGATGTGTCATGAAGTACGAGAAATTCTTTTTTTTAACCTTTAAGTCTAGCCAATGACATACTTATAATCATCCGACTTAAAATGTGACTAGCAAGATTGATTGTGACCTTCTTATACTAAAAGTAAATGGTCTCTTTGTATATTTTTCCTATATATTAAGGTTGTTTAATAATTTTTTAGGCCCCCTTAAATGCCCACCCTTTAAACCCTAGTTTATTTTTTATGTTATTTTATGAATTTTTAAGTTTTTTTGAAACACCAATCAGACCGATCTAGACCCGATCCTAATTGCCGATCTTGCATCGAATACTACCTTACTAATCTGGGTTTTAAAACACTTTGAACACCCTATGAACCACAGGTAGATGAGAGAGAGAGATCTATGAAAATATCAAAAGATTCCATGCTCTTACTATGTAACTCCCTCATGTCGAGTCCAAATTAGTACTAATTTTAAGATACCAAATTTTTGGGATGTAACATCTTCAACCTGGACTAATCTCAAACAGAAAAAATGAATGCTCCTGGAAAAATAGTCTCAAGATTAAACACATACCGGAAAAATAAACAATTTAAATTTCAAATTTTCTCTTTTAAAAATATTCTAGTGACTCTTCGGTGATACCCAAAAATTCTTAATCAAAAAATCCTCCCAAGTAGGTGTTCTATCCAAGGGATTAGGTGTACACTATGCTCCCTCAGAAGCATAGTACACGCACTGGAAAATGAAGCATTGGTTTTGAGCAATTGTGATCCATGCTCTAATCCTATATATATTGTACATTTTACGTGACATGAACATTATATCTGGTATTTGTAGTATTGTGGCTCAACTGATTTATGCTTCTGTGTGTGGTGGTAGCACTACTTAAGTCTTAACTACCGATTTAGGTTTTCATTCTTAACGCATTTGAAAACCATCAAATATTTTTTAAAAGAAAAGTATAGAATGAAACTATTTATCTTTAGTACAAAGTGGTCACATTAATCTTAAGCATTGGGTGGCTACAATTATTCCATTGACCAAGCTTAAACTTTAGAACAATTTTTTATCAAACTTTGTGACACTTTCAAGCTATCAAATTTCACTCGGTTGTAAGTAATTGTGATCACTTTGTGTCAAAGGTAAGTTGTCTTATTGTATATCATCCCTTTTTTAAATGGATGAGGTTTGTATAGAGCTTAAGCTCTAAACAATCAAGTTAGAGCCGACCTTCAAATAGTATCGAAAAATGTGGTTTTAATATCGAAAGTCTTTGTGAAAGCCTTAAAATATATTTTCATATTTAATTATAAAGTTTAAAGCTTCAAAATTAGTGTAAATCAACATATCTATGAAAATCTTGAAAATTGACGGTCAAAAAATGTGTTACAACATACACTATTTCCAAACCTTGCAATCCATTTTTTTCTTATGTCCAAGCATCTTGATGTTGAGATGATCAATTTGAAGATATTTGGACATCAAAATAACCTCTTCTAATGAAATTTTTGAAATAGGCTCAAATTTGATTATTTAGAGCCTCGGCCCTATATAAACTTTTCCCTTTTTAAATTAGGTAGGGGCCTGTATTCCCTATTTATCTAACCCAAAAAAAAATCTCTCCCTCTCTCTTGTCTTGAAAAAAACAAAGAGAAAAAGAAAAAAAAGAAGGGTATCAAGTAGCATTTCTCCCATGGAATATCCTGAGTAGAGAGAATAAGGGAAGCTTATTTGAGATGTAAACTCAATTTGTGCAGCATCTCTTACATGGACAAGATGAAACTAGAAGAATTGTCGCATCCAACGCTTCAAAAAAACAATGGGTCTTAGATTGACCAGAACCGGCAATCGGTCCGATTTCTATGGTCTCCTCTAGTTTCATTAGAGAACGAGGTGAGTGTCAGAAAACGGATTTTCCGAAGGCCGGTTAACCAAGCCGATCCAGAGTTAAACAGGTCATATATAGATTGCTGGTCCCATGAGGGTCCTCACTTAGAGTCATGGGCCTTAAATGGTCTCTAGTGCTTGTATTTATTCGTAGTTGCTCCACTGCTAACAAATAAACTCAAATTTTTGGTCCAATACATGGAATGATAAAACCCTTTTAAAAGGGACTGATTTGGTTCAGTAATATAACAGGAGCAAGACGGTTCCCGGTACGAACCAGTCGATCTGCCTCCATATTTTTATTTTATTTTTTTTCAATTTTTTTTCAAATTATTTTTTATTTTCTAAAGACGGCCCCGCTGCCTACATCCCTACGCGGATGGCCCCATCTCTCTATGTGCATGGCCCTTCACCGACGTGTTAGAATGGGTTAAAATCCCATGCCCTAGGCCATGTTTTATAACACCTTGGCACCCAGTTCATGCGGGATAAATGTTATAGTTTAAATAATATTTTAAAATAAGAGATTTTATATCTGGATTGTCAATTTTGATGGGAATCGATAGGAATCGAATTGGTTTTGAGATCGTTTGAGTCTCGTTACATCCTCAAAAACTCAAAACCGTTTTTTTTTCTTTTTTAAGCATATCTAATATTTTCTTAGGTATCCTCAAAATACCCACTACATAGACCTCTATTTAAATTTTTATTCTATTTCATTTATTTATTTTTATGTTTTCTAGATCACTAATTTGGACTAATCCAAACCCAATCTGGATCATCAATCCAACCATCCAACATAGATATGTGGGTGAATGATCTGCCACATATACAAGTTTTGAAACACTAGATTTTAAAACAGTAATATTAAATATTATAAGTCATTTAAGTTGGGTGTCTTGTACGTGAAATAAAACCCATTTTCTAGCTTAAAAACTTGTTTTATTTTATTTTATTTATGTTTTGCAATCAAAAGCATATTTGCGATTTTTTTTCTTTTTGTTTTTACTTGTTTTTTTCCTTGTTTTCCTTTTTGTGTGCATGATATTTTCCTTTATCTATGTAGAATATGTGCACAATAAAACCTATTTTTACTTGCGCTTTTTTTTTTTCCTTTTTTACTTGCTTTTTCTTCTTTTTCTTTTATTTTCCTTTTTTTGTGCCAAATATTGTTTCTTCTTTTTCTTTTTACTTGTTTTTTCTTCTTTGGTGTGCTAACCTTTACTTAGTTTCGGTAAAGTAATGAAAAACCGTTATTCAATATCTCATTTTTTGGAAAATCTAAGAACAAGATTTTTTTAAAAAATGTTAACAATTTTTTAAAACCTTTTTTAAGGCCAAATCAGCCCCAACCAGTCAATCCACCTATTCGGACCGCTGATCTGGACCATTTTTCCAGATTGCCAACCAGCCCTGCCCATCCAAGTTTTCAAACGCCGCTAAAAACATAAATATTTAGTCTAGGTTGATAAAAATACCATTTACAAAAGGATGCAGTTTGTATAAGGTGTTAATACTAAACAATCAAAGATAGAAACACTTCTAAATCTTATTAAAAGATGCAGCTATGCTGCCAGAAGCTCTTACAATAGCCTAAAAATCTAGTTTAACGCTGAATTATGAAATTTAAAGTTCTATATATGTTATAGATCGAGCAAATCTATAAGCATTTAAAATTTTTTAAAATGGATAGTCTAGATAATTTGTTACAAAACATACTACTTTTAGGACTGGATTTTTTTTTTTTTTTAATATATCCATATATCTCAATGATGAGATGATCAGGGGTAGGGTTCTGCGACTTCGGAACAACCTTTTGGATTGGATCTTTAAGGTGCACCTCATTTTTACAGTAAGGTTAACACTTCATATATTATCCTTTAAAAAAAAGTCGAGGCATACATAAATGCTTTATTTTTAAATTGAGAAAAGTGGTATTCCTCACTCTTTCCTACCAGAAAGAAAACCAAGGAGATCAAGTTAAATAAGAGTTTGTCTTGATTTTACAAATGTAAGAAAGTCAATTTTGGTCAAATCACCTTACAAAATTATGAAGATGCTCAAATCATCTAATTTAACATGATAATGATTACTTGTTCAGCCCTAGCTAAAAGATGATAATACTTTTGGTTGTTTATGGTTAGCAACACAAAACTACCTGTTCGAAAGTACTCAAGGTTAACAAAAAAAAATTCGGTTTTTTGTGTTCCATACCACTAAAACTTGAATAATTAAAGGTAACATTACTATTTGGCTTGAGCCCCTTAAGCGTGTCAAATTACTAAAAAACTTCTTTTTTGGAGTAGATCAATGGGAAAATAGTTCTTCACCTTGGTAAAAATGGAATTCAAGACGTCATATCGTGGCATCCACCATCCTGACAAACAATACCTTGAATCCATTTCAAATTAATGAAGTACTTTTGTTTGTTCAAAGTTTTCAATTCTGAACTGAGTCATTTTTTTCATTTGTTAATATATAAAGGTACATAAGTGAATGTAACTTAAAAATTAGCCATCCATCCAAATGTTAAACAGGATTCTGATGGTTTTGTTAGATCGTTTGACTATTTAATTGATATTTTCCATTTTTAAATAATAATAAAAATTATATAAAGTTTAATTATTAATAAATCAAAACATAAAGGGATAAGTTTATATAGAACTGAGGCTCTAAACAATTAAATTAGAGCTTACCTCAAAAAGTTTACTAAAAGAAGTTATTTTGATGCCTAAATATCTTCAAATTGATCATCTCGACATCAAGATGCATGGACATGAGAAAAAAAATGGATTTCAAGTTTTAGAAGTAGTATATGTTGTAATACATTTTTGGACCGTTAATTTTCAAGTTTTCATAGATCTGTCAATCTGCACTATTTTTTAAAATTTAAAACTTTATAAATAAATATGAAAATACATTTTAAGGCTATCACAAAGATTTCCAATATTGAAACCACATTTCTCAACACTATTTGAAGGTAGGCTCTAATTTGATTGTTTAGAGCCCATGGTCTTTACAAACTACACCAAGCATAAATACTCACTCTAATCCTAAATACGTGGAGACACAGTAGGATACCAAACGTGCAAGCACCATTATTTTTCAAATGCCATTTAAATTGGCAATGTTTTTGAAGTAATGAAAATTCATTTTACTTGACAAAAGAAAGTTAATAATAAAAGTTGACCACAATACCATCCTATCCAATGAGATATCCTTGAAGGCCATTATTTCCATATGATGATAGACAAACATCCATGAGTTTAATGCATGCATCACTTGCACCATTCGTCCTTTCAAGAATCATAGTTACCATAGACTACCAACCCTGCATGAAATATTTCAGAGTCTGTTTGGATGAGGGAAAATGGCTAGCACCCAATTGGACCTGTGTTGTGTATCCAAAATGTTCTTGCGCCTTCCCCATACAAAACCTCCTTAGAGAAGAGAAAAGATAACGGTTGTTAACTAATAACTCTGGGTCCCCAAAAAAAGAGCATGTATGATTTTTATGATCCCTCTACCGGTTAGTCTGTCGTCGGTGAGAGAGATGGGTGGCCACTTCTGTGTAATCTTCTGATGTAACGTTGATATCAATTAACCTCTCTCTGATACCAATTAATGTAGATTGAGAAAATAAAATCAAAAAATAAAAGGACAATGTTGAGAGAATATACCATCTCTCAAGGTCTGCAAGAAAATCTACCCTAAGGTTGAGAGAATATACAATCTCTCTAGGTTTGCAAAGAAATCCACCCCAAAAAATCTCTTCACGAGAACAAATTTTATTAACTCATCTGCATTTTTTTTGTTACAATGAAGGGAAACTTCCCTTTAAATAGACTAAAAAATAAAATAAATATTAACAAAAAAAACTCTCTCTGCACTTTTCCTATTTTTTCTCTTCTTCCTTATTTTTCTCTCTCAAAATCACGTGCTAATTTTTCCCCATCTTCTCTCTCTTTAATTCACGTGCCAAAAATTAGGCTCGTTTCTATTCACGTTTTGCTCCCCAACTTTGATTATTGTTGATAAGCATAAACTCTCTCTAAACTTAACCTTATATTATTTATATTTCTAAACTACCTCCCCTTAATTTAACCTTATCTATTTATATTCCAAACTAACTAACCCAAATCCATAAATATCAACTCACACACAAACTCAATGCCCATAAATATCCCCGCACACTTTCTCTCTTATTCTTGAAGAGATAAACTAAAGAGTAATAAAAAATTAAAATAACCCTAACATTATTTGCATCATTCTCCCTGGGTTGGGAGAAGCTCGACGTCGAGCTCAAAAGTTGGTGATGAAGTCCCACCATGAGCCTCGAAACTTTTTCTTCAAGACTGATGCCTGCAACTGTGTTCCAAGCGTAATTGTTAAATACGAGCTTGGGTTGATTATTCCTAACCAAGAATGGGTTCAGCTTCAGAAAAACACCAAGTTCAATCGATGAACACGCTTGACCTTGAAATTTTGGGAGATAGATTTTAATGTCAAAATTTTGTGGTCGTTCTATAAGACGTGGCGGATCTAGCTTCCCTATAGAATACGGCAGATCTGGCTCGTAAATTTCTTTAGTATGCTTGAAATCTATATCCTGGATTTGTCGTGGAATTACTGGTGCAAGATGAATGTGGTTGTGAGTACCTTCTTCATGAGGAAGATTGTTCTCCAACCGCTGCAACCTCTGATTCATCTCTTGATTCATCTCACGTACTTTAGTTCAAAAATCCTCTAGGGCTTTAGTAAAATTTTCTACCCAACGATAATCCATAGCAAGAATAGGATTAGTTGGATTGCTTAAATCTAACTTCTAACTTGCTCTCAGGATCTAACTTGATCTAGATCTGACTTGCTCTGATCTAACTTGCTCTGAGGATCTGATTTGCTCTAATACCAATTGATGCAGCTCTGATACCAATTAACCTCACTCTGATACCAATTAATGTAGATATAGAAAATAAAACCAAAAAATAAAAAGAAAAGGTTGAGCGAATATATCATCTCTCAAGGTCTGCAAGGGAATCCACCCCAAGGTTGAGAGAATATACCCTCTCACAAGGTCTACAAGGGAATCCACCCCAAGGTTGAAAGAATATACCCTCTCACAAGGTCTGCAAGGGAATCCACCCCAAAATCTCTTCACGAGAACAAATTTTATTAACTCATCCACTTTCTTTTCTTACAATGAATGGAGACCTCTCTTTAAATAGACTACAAAATAAGATAAATATTAACAAAAAAACTCTCTCTACACTTTTCCTATTTTATCTTTTTTTCCCTATTTTCTCTCTCTTAAAATCATGTGCTAATTTTTTTCTGTCTTCTCTCTCTTTAATTCACGTGCCAAAAATTAGGTTCATTTATATCCCACGTTTTGCCCAAAGTTCTCCCTAACTTTGATTATTGTTGATAAGGATAAACTCTCTCCAAACTTAACCTTATCTTATTTATATTCCTAAACTACCTCCCCTAATTTAACCTTATCTATTTATATTCCAAGCTAACCAACCCAAATCAATCCATAACTTATTAACCCAAATCCATTAATATCAACTCACACACAAACTCAATGCCCACAAATATCCCAGCATACCTCCTCTCTTATTCTTGAAGCGATAAACTAAAGAATAATAAAAAATTAAAATAACCCTAATAGTATTTGCACTATCTTCACTAATAAGGCTCCACTGGCTCGAGGTTGGGGAGAAGACGCTCACAAGTGTCAAGAGACGCCACGAGTTAGATGTTAAGAAGGGTGAGGAGATGGGGGGAGGTAAGATCCCAGAAGTTGTTATCCCCTTTAGTCTCTCAGGTGGTCTTTTATCTGAGGGACTTGTTCATATTGTTGGTTCCTTCTTCCCTCCTTCTTCTGATATTTTCAGATTGAGTGATTGGACGAGATGTTGTTGGAGGCTGTTTTATGCCCCTAAGATTAAGATCTTGGGAGAAAACTAGACTGTTTTCTTGTTGCTTCATAAGGAAGACGCTCATGTCGCTCTTTCAAACTGGTTTGTTAGGATTAGGGGAAAGCTTCTCTCACTTGACCAGTGGAAACCCTCTTCCCATTCCTCTGACTTGAGTACGGAGAGTGTTTGGATTAGAGTTCAGGGTGTGCTTTTGCATGCGTGGTCTATGGATACTTTTCGTAGACTGGCTAAATGTTGTGGTGAGTTTTGCAATATCGATAGAGACTCAATCCAGGGGGTATTGTTATCCTCTGTTCATATTCGGATTTGGAGATGGCATGGTGATGCAGTTCTGAGCTCTGTGAGACTAGTGGTTGGTAAAGAGGCTTCTCCATTGCTATCTTAGTGGAAGAAAGGTAGGGGCCCGTTTTACAGCCTACTACCCTCTGAGAACAGGGATTGGAGGAAGGTTACTCGCCGGGCACCAGGGAAACTGGCTCGGCTGGAGAATTTCACCGGATTAGGTTCTTGACGGCGTTAGCTCTGGAAGTTCAAGAAAAATAAAAAACATGCGCAAAATTCGAAAATTGCCGAGCGTTGGATTCCCGTGAGCAGTTTCGCGAAACTGCCCACACTGTGCCAGGAAGGTCAAATCGATAGTGGGTTGAACGGCCTTCTCAAGGTGATACGTACGATTTCCTCTAATGTCGATCCACTACCTTCAGTGGATCGCGAGGGTTCACTTTTTCCACATCCTCCTTTCTGCAACAAATCAGTGCCTCGTCCAGAGGCGCCGCCCAAAAGGACGGATGGCCTGACGACGTGCATCTGTTCGATGCTGACCACTACCTTTTCTCAACAGACATCCTCTTTGCCTTCCCCCCTAGGCAAGCAGAAGCTTCCTTGTTTTCCCCTTTTCATGGTGTGCCTCTCAACCTTCCTTGTTGCTGCTCATAACCATTGCTCTGAGGTTGCTTTCAACCACATGTTGGTGGTCGCTGCGAAGATGTAACCCCTTTTGCACCGTAAAGCAGCTAGAAGAATCCCCTCCTCTACCAGACCGATGTTGACCCTCTACTAATTGATCTGTTGGCAGTGGTTGTCCTTGAAGAAAATATGGTTCTGGATGGGAAGGTGTTAAACCCGGAGCTTGATGTTCCTATGCCCTTTGAGGAAGCTGGTGATCCAATGGGGGCTGCAGAGCCCAACTTAGCATTGGTGGAAGTTGTCTCTCCACCTCCTCTTTCGGTTATTCATCATGATGATAACCCTCTGGCCTTTCATCTTTCTGCTGCAACAGTTGACCAGAGCGTGATGCTAACGGCTGACCCGGTTTCTGTTGTGTTACCACTTCAAGATTCTTCGCCCGCTTTGGCTGAGGAAAAGAGGGTTAGTGGCTCGGTTGCAGATTGCGGCATGGACTACGATGTCCCCATTGCGGTGGTCTTTAAAGGCATTCTTGATAAAAAGAAGGCCGAGAAGGTGGATAATAGGGGCGACTTTTCTTCGGAGTTGGTGCTGGTAGCTCCTTCCCCGGGTGTGTCCAAAGGGAAAGCAAAAGATAAAGCCCCTGTTAAAGGGACTATATCTTCTAAAAGGCTACAAGCAAGGGAGGAACTTCGCGTTGTTTTGACTACAGAGGGGATTGTTTTTTTAGAGATACAGGTGTCAGAGTATGCGAGGCTTTCTTCTGAAGACGAAGATGCAAAGGAAGAATGGAAGGAGGAGTGACAGGCTGAGGAACGGCTCAGGTCCCTCTTCTCTCAGCCCTTCTCCATGAATATTTAACTTAGAATGTAAGAGGTCTTTGTGACCTCAACCGTAAGAAGGATGTGATGTTTTTGGTTTCTCGGTTTAGATCAACTGTTCTTATTCTACAAGAAACCAAACTTCCCAGTCCCACTATTTCTAGAGTGAGGGAAGTTTTGGGTTCAGGATCTGTTGATTTCCTAAGTATCGACTATGCGGGTGCTTTGGATGGTATGTGGATTTTGTGAGATCCCACTGTTTTGTTTTCTTTCCGCTCCCTTAAAAAATATAACATTTTGATGGTAGGGTTTGTGGGGCCTAAGTCTGATTTTTGCTGGGGTTTATTGAATGTGTATGGGCTTCACAATTGAGCACAAAAACAACTTTTTATTAATGATATGGCTGTCTTTATTCAATATTTTTCTTTTCCTACGTGTTTGGGGGAGGATTTCAACTTTATCAATAGCCTGATGAGTGCACCTATTCTGACTCAATCTCAACTGCTATGCACTTATTCAATGGTTTTATTGAAACACATGCCCTCATTGATCTCCCTATTTCCGGTGCACATTACACATAGACTAATAACAGCTCTTCCAATTTGTCCATGTCTAAGTTGGATAGGTTTTTGGTGTGTAAGGAGTGTGCTAATTCCTTTCCTTTTGCAGCTGTTGAGATCCTTATGTATCTTTCTTTTGACTATACCCCCTTTCTCCTATGTTCTAAGGTCATTCCTAAAGGTCCCAAGCTCTTCAGATTTAAGTTGGGCTGGGTCTCTAAAAAGGGGGTTGGGAATATTATCAAGAGTGCCTGGGAGAACTCTATCTCCTTTGGCTCTGTGGATTTTCAACTCCATAAGAATCTTTTTTGTGTTAAGCATCGGCTTATCGCATGGAAGCAGGATAACAAATATCATGTCAAACTCAAGATTGAGGAGATTATCAGTTATCTCTTTGAGTTTGACAATAATGTTCATATTTCATGCTCAATGTCGGAGGAACATAAGCTTGAAAGGACCACTAGAACCTTTGAGCTGCAAAAACTTCGCATAATAGAGGAGGTTTATTGAAGGCAGCGGTCTAGGGTTAAGTGGTTGAAGGAAGGAGACCTCAACACCAAATTCTTCCATGCCATTGCAAATGCTAGAAGACGTCAGAATGATGTCTCAGGTCTGGTGATTCCTGGAACTGACCCAGACATTGACTCCACGATGGCTTCGACGGTAACCGATCACTTCAAGAGGGCCTTCTCCTCTGAGGTAAAGGTTACCCTTAGGCTGTCTCAGGTGGGGGTTTAAGTGTTTGTTCCCCAAAGCGAGAGATATCCTGGAAAAAGATATGTCTATGGAAGAAGTTAAGAAAATTGTTTTTTTCTTTACCAGGGGATAAGGATTCAGGGCCTGATGGTTTCCCTCTTTTCTTTTTCCATAAATTTTGGAACCTGGTTAGCATGGAAGTCTTGGAGTTGGTTTGAGAGTTTATGAGGTGTGGTGAGGTTTTTCGAAGAGTAAATTCTGCATATATAGCCTTGATCCCCAAAAAATATGTCATCGCTTGTCTAAGTGATATCAAACTTATAAGTTTCCTTTCGAGCCTTTATAAGATCATTGCTAAGGTGCTTGCTGAACGACTTAAAGTGGTCCTACCTGCTATTATTTTGGAACCCCAGTCTGCTTTCATCAAGGACAGGCTGATCACAGACAGTATTCTTGTCACACCCCAAGAATTTACAATACTGTTATTCCTGAGATGTGACAGGCAAAACATATATACATCTATTGATAGGACAAATTTACAATGGCGAGGTCTTACAAAGTAAATAAAGAAAGCTAGCACAATAACAGTATCTTCCAAGGTTGATCTTGACTAGCACTCAAAATGAATCCGCAGTTATCCTGAAAAATATTTACCATAGTTTGATGAGTTTGGCTACTCAATAACTGATCATCATAATCCTAAAAATAATCATGATTGAAAGATATCAATATTTTCCAAAATGAGATCTATTAACAGAAATGCATCAACAGTTTCACTTTCAATAAATGCATAATTAAGTGTAATCTGCGTAATTGAAATGCTTATAACATTTTTAACAGCAGTACATAATTCAAAGGATTTCACAAAATACCCTACTGACGTCCCAAGTGGGTCACCTATATACCCCATCAGCGTCCTGATGAGTCCACTTAATCCCTATCGACGTCCCAGATAGGTCCACTTAATCCCTGCAGGTCCACTTATACCTCACCGGCGTACCGGATGAGTCCACTTGCATACTTAAATTATTTCTAAATCTCTTTAAATATTTGGAAGCAGCAATATCATGTACTCAACATATCACTGAAACCATTAATATGAATTTCACTTAAACCATTAATAACAGCCACTCTCTATAATATTTCAAAAATAACCAATCAAATATTTTGGACTGAAATTTAGAAAGGTAGCAGTTTGTGAAGGCATTCTAGCATTATGTATAAAAAAAACTCTTACAAAAATTCAAGAATACGGAATTATCACAATTTATGGGATATCAATCCACAAATAAACATTTCACAACAATATTATAATCAATTGCAAAAATGTCAATTTTTAAATAATAAGGCAGTCATTTGCACATGAAGTTTTCAATGTCTAAATATTCAAAACAGTAGAAGGAAATATCACAATTTATTTATTTTTTTACTAAAAGCAGAAATATCACATTTATTTCTAACAATAAACAAGAAAAATAAATAAATTTATTTTTCTAATTTACAGCATTCAAAATTTCTAACATAGATAAAATATCACAATTTTTATCAAAAAGATTATTTTTCAAGATAATGAGGTCACGTTCGCATAAAATTTATCGCGCCTAAAATTCATGATAATAAGCAGAAATAATTATTTCATTTTATTTTTAAAAAGAATGGATTATTTTTTGAGACAATGAGGTCACTTACACACAAAACTGATAAAATAAAGATCCTAGACGGAAATATAAGTATTTATTAAAAATAGACTATTTTTCAAAAAGACGATGTCACTTACTCACAAATGTTTGAGAGGGAGCTTCCGATAAAAAATTCGGTTCGAGAGAGGAGTTCACTGTGTTTCGACCAGAGAGAGAGAGATCTCAAAATTTTTTAGGGTGGGAGTGCTCACCTCCCCTATTTAAATTCTTATAACGTATTATTATAATATTTTATTACGCTCTACCTCATACCTGAGGTGTCGCGTTAAGCGTCTGCTTTTAACATACGAAAACCACGTCCACTAAAGGACGTGGCCAGCAGCAAGCAGCAACTGCAAAGGCTGCAAACAAAAGCAGCAAAAGTTTAAACCAAGTAAAAAGTTTTGAAAATAGTGATGGTCCTTAAGGACCATCATACTCAATCAGACCATCACCTATTTAAAAGCATCTTTTCTCCTTTTTTTTTTTTTCTCTCTTTTTCTTTTTTTTGAAATTTTAGGATTGTTACATTCTTCCCCCCTTAAAGAAATTTAGTCCTCTAAATTTGTATACCTGATTACTGAAAAAGATAGGGGTATTTTTCTCTGATTTCGTCTTCTCGTTTCCAAGTCAACTCTTCTCTTGAATGTTACTGTCATAATAC
>NW_006499705.1:82351-106629 GCF_000471905.2 Amborella trichopoda | reverse complement strand
CGAGACGTACCTAAACGTAACGTACAAAACTAAACCTACCGTCGTCGTCCTACCTTACCTTACTTTCGTTACTTCTTACCCTACCCGTCCTCCACGTACTACTCTCTCTCTCTCTCTCTCTCTCTCTCTCTCTCGCTCTTATATCAGCGCACTGACTCAGTTTGTTACGAAATGATACCTTGAATCCACATAGCTCTCCACATCCCACAAAAAGGACCCAAAGGTCACAGCCTCCAAAACAAGAGTTGTCAAGCCCCCAAAGCTTATCTTTATGTTTTCATCTTTCGAAGAATCCACAGTGCCTTGTGGGGTGATGCGAAGCTCAGGTCTCCCAAATAAGGCCTCAGTGTGCTTCTCAATAATTGAAACAGATTCTTTTGATCTTATTGTTGCATACCTTTGGAGCGTCTCGGCATCAAAAGACATCACATAAGACCGTAGTTTATAAGACTTGAGGCCATAACCAAAACCACCAGGGCTAAAATTAACACCCATATCAACCCCATCTTGCTCAGAACCATGAGAAGCTTCATACCACGTTGGGTTTCCACTATAAGCCTGATCGTTGGGTTTCAAGTTTTTAGTTTGATTGTTAAGGTCCTTGGGTCCGGAGTCATCAGCAAGGACTTGCTCCATTGACAGGTTCCCACTATCCACGCCAAAAGGTAGGACTTTCATGGCCTTCTCAAGTTGGAACCTTTGATCCACTCTTTTGAGGAAGTACCCATACATCACAGAGGCTGCATAAACTTGGCCAACCCTGAGCTTGCTTATTTGGGCAACAGAGCTCAAATCAGATAAGCGATTACCTAAGATTAGAGCAAGGTGGTTTCTGATCATTTGGAGAGCTTCGGGTGAGTGCATCTTCTCGAGCTTCTCGACTTGGTTTGGCCAAGTGTCGACTTTGCTAGTATTATCAGGAGAGGATGAGACGGATGGTATCAAAGAAACTTCGGCATCCATAAATTTCTGCACAATGAGTGCATATATGATTTCCTCGAGAGCCTTTCTCCTTTCATTAGCCTTCACCTCTGCAATTCTCCTGCCATTTAGAAAGTGAGTGTGTTAATGGAACTCCAAATAAGATATGCAAACGAGAAATAATAGGCATGTTCAAAAGAAGAATATGAAAAGGAATGAGCTCAAAGCTAAGTGGTCAAGTGGCGGGATGCCATAAAATGACGTCTTGATTTCTATTTCTAATCTACCAAGCGTAGAGACCACTTCCCCACACTACACTTCAAAATAAATAAATTTGAAAAAAAAAAAAAGGAATATGAAATATATCTTAATACATCAAAGGCTAAATGAGATGGGATGCATGTTATTGAGAGGGTATGAGTCTGTATGAAAGGTTTTAGGAAGACAGATTGGGGTTTTCTTAAGATGCACAATAAGCAAAGAAACTTTAACCCACTCACTTCCCTCGGTGAAAGAGAAAGACTCCTAGAGGTTTTACAGTCTCTACATGTGTCTGGTGAGACAAGATAAAACCTCAAACTAAGTCTTTAAATTTAAATTTATATATTTATATATATGGGGGAGGGGGAGGGGGAGGGGGAGGGGGAGGGGGAGGGGAAACAAACCTATACAGAACAAGGTCTGTGCCAGAAGGGGAAGGCTCTTCCTTCTCGGACTCACTGTCCCGATCTGTTTGCAGCTGTTCCAGCTGTTGATCCACGGCAGCCGGAAGGAGGTGTGGGTGATTTTTCAATATTTGTGATAGAAATTGCCCTATCGGGGATTCCATTTGAAGAGGGGCAATTGGTCCTGAGTCTCCATTTGAATCCATAGATGCCTTAGCAACCATGTTCCTCCTGCTTCTTTGAGCCATTCTCGTATGCACATGCTTTGGTAAAACAACTGAAGGAGAATACTATCATCCATGGCCACAACCCAACGTACAAAGTTAGATTCTTTTCAAATTATTCTCAAATAGACGAAGTTAAACTGAGAAGCCGTCTCGATAAAGGACCAGATTAAGGCCCCATGATTTCCAAAACGGGAGGCAAAAAGCAAGGACATCCAAGCGGCAAGGACAAATTGAGACAAGTATGAAGTAGAAAAGTGAGGACACAAGATATGAGGTCACTTAGAATGTAACTAGAGCAGAGATATAATTGAGAAAGTAACAAGAAAGAATAAAGGAAACTAATACAAAGTTTCTTTTATGCAAGGAATTTGTAATTTAAAAGCGAAACAAATATTATCAAAAAAGGAAACCTAGTGAATTAACACCAGAGATACAAACATTCCATGTATCCAACAAATATTATCAAAAAAGGACCTAAGAACATACATTCCATGTATCCAACAAATACTGGCTAATTCCTTATTTCAAATATGTTGAGTACGACCTAAGAAAAAACAAAAACATCGCAACCCAAACCCTTCTGTTTATAAATAGATTGATTGTTAGATAGATAGATAGATAGAGAGAGAGAGTAATCTCATCTGCAGTATATCTCTATTTATCAAAAAAAAACACCAGACAAATAAAACACGGGAAGCACATTTTATTCAGAAACAGAAGATTACAGAAAAACCTTTGGTAAAAAAATTCTTAACATGTTAGGATATGCCCAATACCTGGATAGCATGAGAGAAAAAAAAATAATCAAGAGAAAGAAAGAGATGAAGACCATAGACATTATTAAAAATAAAAGGACGTGCCGGTGGCAGCTATGCATGCCTAGGTGAGTTCGTGAACATCAACAAGCAAGATGAAGAGCTAAGAAAGAAGAGTTGGGAGACATATCATAAAAGGAAGAGGGAGAGCTGAGAAGTACGCTGGAAATGGGTCAAGGCTCAGTCCAGGCTGGGCCTGGCCAAAGACCCTCCCGTACAATTCAGCCAGGCCAGGCCGAGCCAAGAATAGCCCAACCTGGGCCGGTCCATGATCTAACTAGCATGGGCCTGCCCTATGGGCCACATATGCTGGCCCTAGCCTGGACCTAGGCTTAGCCTGACCAGGCTGGGGCCGTCTGGCTAAAACCCCTACTGAGAATGGGGGGGCTCTCTTGAAGGAATCTTTGTCGCTCTTGCTCCAAAACCTCACTCCCCTGTCATCCTGCTCACGATCCCCATCTCCTAGCTGCTCTACATCCTAATCCTTCTAGATACTAGCATTCCATGCTCCTGCTTACGTTTCCTATTATTCTCCTGCTACCAAAGAGCAGGTCCTTTTTTTCTTTTTTCTTTTTTTGTGGGGGGAGGAGGGGGGGGAGCAGATGGAGGAGGTTACAGCTGGGATTCACTAAGATAGCATGAAGAGGTAAGAAGAGAGGGGAGCATCGTGATTCATATAGAGGGAGCAACAAATGGGTATCAAGGAGACAGAGGTGGTTTGTAGGTCTCGAGGACTCAGTAAGTGGGGAGCTGAGGTAGAAGTAGTGGTGAGGCAATGGACTTGTCATAGAGAGGAATGTAGCAGAGAGGGAGTTGTGAGATATGTGACAATGGTGAGATACCCGACTGAGTGGGACTTTTGAAATGTTAGGAGTTATTGAGGTATTCACAGAAGGCAAACTAAAAGAGAGGAGTGGCAACAGACTTTGTATGTGAGTCCACAGAGAAGGACATGTGGTGTGGGTAGAGACATGTCCGGTTAGAGAAATATAGTAAGCCAGTAAAGTTAAGAGCCTTTGGAGCAGAATGGCAGTGAGTCATTTGGAGGAATACGGCAATAGCTGCAATATGGCCCATAAGACAAGTCTCATGAGAAGGATTCCAGATGGTAGCCAATAAGGAGTACAGACAAGCAGTAAGCAAATGCAGGAGGTGTGTATCTGTAAAAGATGGTGAGGCACAAGAAAGAGAATGTATGAGGTGCTATTTGGAGACAATGACATGTCGACAGGAAGATAGGACCTGGCATTTTAAAAACAGTGAGAGAGAGAGAGAGAGATTGACACTGTGGAAATTTGGACACATCGAAGAAAGGAGGTACATGGTACTCACTATGGATTTAAACACGGCAAGAATGGAGAGTCGTATGATGCTCACCAAAGGAAATAGGGGTAGAACATGGTGTTCACATACTACGAGGCCATTATGACCGGTGCAAGTGCTTCCACAAGGGGGCATAAGTGGAAGCAGTATTTATCGGGGTGTGCATTTATAAAAGAATCTTTTAGATGTTTGTAATTAGGAGGAGGGGTGAATCACTTAGCGCTTGAAAACTACAGGGAAATTAGGTAACTGTGCTCCAGTTTGGGCATTAGTCAGTTTGCTTTTTTGCTCATAGGGAATCACGCTTCTTGGGCAGGGAGCCTTGCAACTGCTTGAATGGGACCTAAGGGATTGGACCAGAGGGACTTCCAACCCCCTTGTTTTCAGGGGCTCTTGAATCGACACTATTTTTCTTGTTCTTCTTTTTGGAGGCCTTAATGAGAGGATCGCGACTTATCAGACGTAAGAACTAAACAATAGTGTCCAGGGTCAAGGGAAGGGCACGGGGAACATGTGGCATATGATGCAGAATACATGGTAAGAGAGAGGACATGCTCTAAAGCAATTGCATATGAGATCAATAGAAATATACCCTGGTAATACAAGGGTTGAACTTTGTTAGAGAAATTCTCAGGACTAAAGCAGGACACAGTATTGCAGCTATTTCTGAGACCATCTCACAGGATGGCTAAGTCGAAGAAAGCTGAAATTATTTATAGATCCTTGCAGGGAGCAAGGACCTAGTAAATATTAGAGTCTTCTACAGAAGGCAATGAGATATTCTCTCTTTACCTACTCCATTACACTAATTTGGCAAAGGGAAACCTTCTTAATGGCGAAACAGCAGCGCTTATTAACTCGTGCTCAAACATATGAGGCCTATAGCCATGTGAAAAGGTCACAAAAAGAAAAAAAATGAAAGGCCTAGTATATCTTCCCTCTGAAGCTGAATAGACAAAAAGTGGAAGGAAGCTAAAGCAAAAGTCCTTGGATATTTGCAGTAAATGAAGGTTGATGGAACACAACATAAAATATAAAGTATCAATGACGAAATTGAAAACGGCCACCAAGAAAACATTTCTTTCCAGTGCAGCCAGGCAAAATTAATATCATTTAAAAAAATTCATTTGATTGCCATCTCCAGGAACCCACAAAAAATTTCCCATATCAATAATTATTAAAAGAAAATCTTTTAGAAAAAGGTATTTCTCCAAAGGATGAGGTTTCAATAAGGCCTAGGCTTTATGAAAACAAAATAAAGCCTCACCTCAAACCCTCGTTCAGAAAGTACTTTCAGCAACAGAAATCTCTATGATGGGTCTAAAATCAATTTCCAACACCGATAATAAAATTTGAAACTCAAAAAATGGTAAGATCTTGCTGATCTGTGAACCCTTATTTTTAAAGCAAAACGGACAGCCTAAATAATTTGTTACAATATACACTATCTTTAGAGCTTGAAATCCTTTTTTTTTAACAATCATAACGTTCAAGTCGATATGATTGATGTAAAGGTTTTCCAATGCTTGACTTACAATTTTCAATGAGTTATGAGGTGAGGATTTACTTATTTTGATAGGGCTGCAGCCTTCACAATCATAATGTTCAAGTCGATATGATTGATGTAAAGGTTTTCCAATGCTTGACTTGCAATTTTCAAAGAGTTATGAGGTGAGGTTTACTTATTTTGATAGGGCTGCAGCCCTATCAAACCATTTTCCCTCCCCAAAACCTATTACCCAATACGACAAGTAAACCGTGCAACATATTTCTCCAAAAACCTTGTTCCCAAAACAGTTTAAAAAAAGAAAAAAAACTTTTTTCCCAAAACGGCAAGTAAACCGTGCAACATATTTAAGAAAATGAAAGCGGGTCATATCAAAGAGTTGAGAGAGAGAGAGAAACTTGATTAAAGCTGTAGACAAAATAAGAGACTAGTACTTAGCAGACAGGGAAACCAAAAAAAAAAGAGCCTAGTGCACACATAAACCTTAAAAAAGTAATAGAAGTAAACAAGTATCACATTTTAACTTTATCTCTTTTTTTATTGCATTTTCAGCAAAGACAACTCAATTACTCAGAATTACGAATCAAAACAGAGAATGGGAAAAAAGCCCATAGTTAAGATTAGAGAAAACCCCAAAAAATCCTTCAGCAAAACTCTAGTAAAACTGGAAAATGCAACCATTAATCCATGAGAATATGGAACCAAATAAAAATGTAGATTTTGTATCTCAAGAATTTGATAGTTTGTGAAGAAGAATCAAAATATCCATTAAGAAAAATGGAAAAAGTGATCTTAACAACTTAAGAGTACCAGGACTAGGTGAGATCTTCAAATTCCAAACAAGTTTGCTCATTGAAATATCACCCATAACTTTAGGATACTGAGGTACTTATCAAAACGACACAAATGAGATGGCACATAGAAACCTCACAGCATTTTACCAAGAATCAACAGGAATTTGTGATTTTTCTAATCAATTCCATGAAGATGGTCCTGGTTAAGCCTCTCTTTTGTTCCTTCAAATTTAGCATTTTCTATATCAATTTACCCTAATTTACGCCTTAGATAATTCGATTGATTCTGTATCTTAAAAACAACAAAAGTCTAGAGAAACAATTAAAACATAAGTAACAGTAGAGAAATTATTATGTGAATAACTTCAGTACAATTCCTATGTACCCAGAACAAAAACTTAATATTACAGATAGACCACACAAAAAACAAAGACTAAAATGAAATAAAAATTAAAACAAACAATGATAAGTACCTTTAGTGAAGAATTTGCAAAAGTGGAAATCGATTCAAAAGACAAGAACTGCAGGCGATGAGTGAACAAAATGCTTGATCTCCCCGAGAAAACACAGGGTTTATGAAACCCAGATCTATCACATGAAACAGCAACAGCTTCCATACTTTATAATCCCTTAATCTAATTAAACCTGAAAACAAAAAAAGCTTCTATTAGAGGTGTAACCCCTTTACCCAGCTCCAAAATAAAAAACTACAAAAAATCCAAAAATAGAATTTTATACTTAATTCAATTCGGAAATGAAATTGTTACATTAACACCATAAAGAGCCCAAAACGTAACCTCTATTTCAAAGAACCATAAAAAATATAGAAGAACCCTAATATCTGCAGTTAATCCCACCTGCAAATCAAGAGTTCGAATTAAACCCTAAATAGCTCAAAAACCCAATCCTTCGTGCTACATCTAGAACCCAGCCTATTTCCCAAGCAAATCCAAATCTTACACAACAACATTAGAAAAAACTCAAAACTGCGCACGCAAATCAAATCCTTCTACTAAAATCCATCAGAAGATAAAACCCTAACCTTGATTCCGGCCTCACCTAATCTCTCCTACGTCTGCAATGTACAGTGAAGGAAAGTGTGGAGTTGCTGGGGAACGAAATATCAGCGCTCACAAAACCCAAACAACGAAACACAGGATTCAAGACGCAAACACTGAGACAAATACGCGGATTAATACATAGATAGAGAGAGAGAGAGAGAGAGAGAGAGAGAGAGATTCCAGAAAAGTCTTCGAGACCGGTGGCTAACCTTTACGGAACGTGGAAGTTCTGCTCCAACAGCGAGAGAGGTGCGTCTCTTATTAGGGTTCTCAGAAAAACGTTTTAACTCGGATTCCGAGGTATAACGAATCATAAACCAAAAAATACAGAACCATAAACAAAAAAACTAGAGAGAGAAACCGCAGTCAAGAAATGACAATTGAGAGAGAGAGAGAAACGACAAACCAAAAGGAAAATATCGCGTTAATTAGGAGAGAGAGTGTAGAAGAACGAGAAAAACAATTGTTTCATGCGGACTGGACCGCATTTGTACAATATACGGTCCAGAGGTACAAAGCATCCACTTTAAAGATGGATGCAAATGAACGGTCCATCAAAAACAATGGTAACTTATTATTTTTAATTTTTAAAATTTATTTTGTTTCATATTAACGATCTCTATGTTAAAAATTATATATCCTCTAAAAATTAAAACCAAATTATATTTAAAATAAATATTTATTGCCAATCCCACATTTCTAACTGTGCGGGCTTGGCTGCATGCTAAACGCTAAGCAGAGAGCTTCTATGAGATGTAGAGGTTCAAGGAAATCACAACCTCCCAGTTATGAAGGGCCACGTGGAAATTCATGCTTTAAATTTTATATATTTTTTGTGAGGTCTTGTGAGAGTAAAGGCAATGGGGTGAGCATATTCTCTTTCAAAAGCGATGGGATTTTAATTTTAAAACCAGTAAGGTTAGTGTTGTTATTAAGTGGGATTAAGGTTAGTGTTGTTATTAAGTGCGATTGAGAGTCGTAAAACTGGATTTGGGGTATCTCGCGCTGATTTGGAGGATAAGCTTACTACTTTTGGAGTCCTTAGCTGTACATTATCCATGTGGATTGCGATCAATTATGGTATTTTGAATATTTAAAACTTTAAAGAATTGGAAATAGTGGATCGGCCAATTTCCGTAGTTATAAAGACCCAACCAAAATCATTGTTTAATAGGTTGGATAGCCTGCTAGTGTTTTGACCCGTATGGTCTAGGGTAATAAAGTTAAAAACTAATCGAAGTCAATATTTTATTGGTTTCAAGCTTTTAACCAATCAGATTAAATGGTTTTTGCGAAATTGATCGACTAAATAATCGAAAAAAAAAACTTTAATGATGATGATGAAAACCATACTAAACCGATGGTTTGATAGATCGGACAACCTACTAACCTCGTCACTAATATATGGTCAAGGGTAAAAGTCAAGTTGAGTTAAAAACTAGTTAAAATCAAAATTTTACTAGTTTCAACCACGTAAATTAGATGGTTTTGACCAAATTAACTAGCTAAATGAAATGGGGTAATTTTTTAAAAATAAAATTTATATTTTTTAACTATCATAATTATATTTTTTCTTTTGTTTTTTTTTTGTTGTAAATTTGGGTTGGAACAGCTTTAATTAAACTTAACTAGACCGGACCCCTCGATGACGCTATATCAATATGATCTTGATAATATTGTCAAGTCCTTTTTACCTGGTCTCACATATGTGATCCTTGAGTCGGACAAGAGTACATACACAAGAGAAGTAAAAGAAGTGAAATTTTACAGGAATTAAGTGATCACGAGGTTCTTTACAACCGGATAGTCTCCCCTATGCCCCAATTCATTTGGTTCAAATCGAGTGGTTCTCAATCAAATTGGCTAACTTTAACTTGGTAGTCACAATGTCAACAAACATAACCCCTTAGATTATATATATATGTATAAGGGATTGTTCAAAAAATAATCTTTTGTATATTGAAGTAACAATCATTCCCACATACTCATTAGATGTTAAATTGGATGGCTTTAGGTGAATCATGAACTTAAAAAAAAAACTTTTGAATTTTATGTGTGTTTAATGAAACTCTGACAACTATTCATTTGAAATTTAAGAGACGATTGATTGCAACCTCCATTTACAAAAGATAAATGGTCTCTGGAATAAAGTTTTGGTATGTGCAGCTCCACTTCGAAACCTCCCAAGAAAACCTAGATCTGGAAAACCTCTTACCTATAAATTCATTTCCTCGTTTCCACTCAGGTAGGATTTAAACCTTCAAAATGGTGCAATATGATGACAAAGACTTCAATAAAAAAAAAATTGAGATCGGTTTTCTAAAAACTTATGGTTCTATTTGGAATTAACAAAGTCGAACCAGGTCAGTGGCTGATGGACTTAAGTCCCAGCTGGACTCAATCAAGCTGGCATGGTAAGCCTTTTTGCAGGGTAACTTAAGCTCTTGTTTTTTTTTTTGCAGTTATTTTTTTTTCCTTTTTTACTATAAAAAACTGATCATCACCTCAACGGCAATCTTAAAGCTCCCTAATGATGATTTAACTCATCTCATTATCAACAACAGTCTTAAAGCTTCTCCGATTGACAAAGGACAAGCTTTTTATACTTCTCTTATAAAACTTATATACTACGCACCTATCAAACAACGTCGCATCTCTACACTATTTTATTTTTATTTTTATTTATAAAACATTTCGACACTAAATTTTGGATGTCCACTCCTCTTTTAAACTCGCACTTGTAAAAATATTTATATAGGTATTATTTTATTTTATCAAAAATATTTTTTAATATATTTTTTTAGATGTGCTTCATTGAGATGATAGTACATACCAAATTTTATATTTATATAATTCTTAAAAAAAATAAAAAATAAAATACTTTAAAATGCCAGATCTAATATCAAACGGTGGGTCACTTGATAAAAATTGGAAGGTCAGGTAGGGGAAATTTCCATATAGTAGGAAAAGGACAGAAATCTTTCCCTGATGCATCAATTGCTAAAAAATCAACCACATTTAAGGCTTGGGCCTTGCTTTTTTTTTCGTTGTGTGATAGTCAAAGTTGTCATTCGGAATACAAAACTGTCTCTCGGGAACATGAACCAAAAATCCTCTCTTCCATCAATTATTGACTTCCTTTCTCTCTCTAAATTTATGTCACACGGAACTCTCTCTCTCTCCTCTCCTGCTTCCATCAACAAGATTTCATGTTGGTTGTATGCATTTCATCTGTTTAACTATTTGACTGAAACTCTCAGGTTGAACTTTAGGGATATTTTTAGGCTCCTAAACTTTGAGGGTGTGACCTCAAGCGAGTAACCTAAGGAAAATTTAATTAATTACTACCTTAAAATATAGCATTTAATCTTAAGGGAAGAGTCCAATTCAGGTCTCATTGAATAAAACCTCAATTCTTTTGGGGGAAATTTATCAAAATACACTTCAAAATTGAACTGTTTAACATTTTACCCTCAATGCAATTTGGTAAATTTCAAAACCAAATTTTACATGTCATTTGAAATCTGATCAAAAGAACAAAATTGGAAAATATAGGGGTCCAGTTTATATAGTGTGATGATCTTAATTATAAAGTTAAAGTTCTATTGTTTTGCACTATTTATTTTAGTCTGGCATTATAGATTTTGACAGGTGTTTTAAGACGGTGCCAAAAAGTGGTACTTCTTTTAAGATAGTGTGAAACCTATACCGTCTAAATACAATAGATAGTGTAGATTACAAATATGATTGCAACTTTATGTAAAATTTTCTCATTAAATAGTTCAAATATTAGATGTAGTTTGATAATGTTTTTCTAAATAATCGTCCAATGACTCTTAGGTAAAACTCATAATTTTTTCTTAAAAAAGTCCTCCTAAATAACTCATTCAATATGCTCCCACAAGAGCATGCCACACAAACTCATTATTGAATTACTTTCTCTCTCTTCAATCACTCATTCAGTTTGTTTATATACATCTTCTAGGGTTCAGAGTCCAGCTTAGTGAGGCTAGGGGTGTCCGGTTGGACTCAGACTTGAACTCGGATCCGAATAGTATTTAGGTCCAAGTATTGGACCCAGACCCGACCTTTTAGGTTCAAAATTTGGACCCATATCCAGATTTAAGGTTGGGTCTACCTGTCAGATCCCATATCTGGTCAGGTCCATTGCCTTCCCTATGTAAAGGGTCTCCTCTTAGCAATTAGTTTCTATGTCATTTTACTTTTAATTTTTTTAATGTTAAGTTGCTATTTCATTTCAATTGTTATCTCTTTCATTAAGTTTGGCGGCTGTGAGGTATTTTTCTTTATTTTATTATGCTTTCTTTATATTGGTTTCGGATTTGTTTGCTCAATTCTTACCATTTGGATTTTTAGAAAGATAAAATAAATAAAAATAAAAATTATACTTTAGATGAGCTATAATAAGATAAATGTTTTGAAACGTTAGATTCTATTCTTTTATGAAGGACCAAACCTTTATATCTATATTTTCTTCTTCTTCGTTTTTTGAGTAATTTGTGGGGAAGACATGCCCCTACCTATTTTTTTAAGTAGATTATGAATTAAAATTTTGAAGGTGTTAGTGGGGTGGTGTCATTGTGGGAATGAAAACCACAATGTTATGACTAGGTGTGGGGATACTAACGCCACGACCCACCCCGATCCCTTTCCTACCTTTACATCTATCTTAAAGACGGATGTTTTATACTTCGAAAAGGTTTATATAGAGTCGAGGCTCTAAGCAATCAAATTAGAGCCCACTCAAAATTTTCACTAAAAGAATTTGTTTTGATGCCCAAATATCCTCAATTTGATCATCTCGACTTCAGGATGAATGTACATGAGAAAAAAAATGGATTTCAAGTTTTGGAAATAATACATCTTGTAACGCATTTTTTGACAATCAATTTTTAAGATTTTCAAGTTTTCACATATTTGCATCATCTACACTATTTTTTAAGCTTTAAATTTTATAATTAAAGATGAAAATACATTTTAAGGCTATCACAAAGATTTACAGTATTGAAACTATATTTCTCGACACTATTTGAAGGTGCGCTTTGCTTTTATTGTTTAGAGCCTCGACTATATACAAACCATACCCTTGATACTTGGAGGACAAAAATATAGAGAAAGGTTTCAATACTTCCCTTATTGTATAGAAGATATATACTTCCCCCCATGTAGCTGTCCAATTCAGATCAAGTGAGCTATTGACCGTTTAATTTAGATCCAATGTCTCAAAGTATTTTATTTTTAATTATTCTCTAAAATTTATATGAATATGAAATTTGGTATGCATCGCCATCTTAATAGGGTGCACCTGAAAAATATATTAAATAAATTTTTGTTATAACATAAAATGACCAAAATACCCTTGAAACTTTCAAGGGCATTTTTTGTCATTTTATTTTATTAGGAATATGTTTTATATTTATTATAGGTGTGAGTTTAAGAGAGGAGCGTGGGTGCCCAATTTGGTGTTAAAATATTTTATAAAAAAATTAAAAATAAAATAGTGTAGAGGCGTGACTCAGCCATGCATTCAAAATGGACCTTTGGATAGGGGGAAGTTATAAGTTTTATTCAATAAGGGAAGTATAAAAAGCTTGCCCCTAGAAATGCCTCCCCCAATTCGTAGACTTCTTTTATTTTTTTTCTTTTTTTTTTGACGACGTTCAAATTTTATTGATATTAAACCATATTACAAAATAGCAAGGACATCATCAGCAATCGCAGGTGTGACCAAAGTAACACCCCTTTTAGTTAAAGAATCAGTTAATTCATTGACCTCCCTATACACATAAGCTAAGGATAAGGTCAAAGCGGACATCAACTCAAAGATCTGAATCCCGATGACTTTAAGTTGCCAAGTAAAATATTACTCTTTCTTACACCATTTGATCACATTCATTGAATCCCCTTCAATGATAATACCTTCCACTGTATTTTTCACCACTAATAATTTCAGACCATGTAAAATCGCAATAAATTGCACATGATTTGCCATTATAACTTCACATAGTCCAGCATATGCGACTATTACATGTCCTTGCCAATCCCGGATAGCACCACCAAAAACCAGCTGGACCTGGGTTGCCCAACAAACTCCCATCAAAATTCAGTTTTAGCACTCCTTGATTCAATGGCTTCCATCTGGTACAAGGTCTAATCTTTGGCACATCCAATTGAAAAAGATTGGAGAGGTTAATAAAAACATCAATCTTAGATAAACCCCTGCCTTCCTTGGTAACAACTAACCACGACCACATAGAGAGTTTGATATTATTTAATACCCTATCATAGCTACAAACTCTCCTTTCAAAGGTTTTTCGATTTCTCTCCAACCTCACTTCCCACAAAATGACATCATGAAGAATCCTCCAAATAGAGCTCTCAGATAAATGCACCTCAAGTTAAATTATCGAGTCCAAGACATATTGTGGTAAAGTTAGGTTTATCCCCAGCAATTGAAAGTACCACCACCAGATTTTGGATATAAAGGAACAATGTATAAACAGGTGCGCCCCACTCTCGCCATCTTCCTTATACATTAGGCATACAGTTGTGATAACATTCCCTCTTTTAATCAGATTATCAACAGTTAAGATTTTATCTTGGACCGCTAACCAAAGAAAAACTTACACTTTATGAGAAATAGGCCATTTCTATAGCTGTATTATCTTCAGAAGAGACCAACGCACTCTGTCAAAGAAAAGTAATCTATAGACAGACTTAACAGAGAATTAGCCATCATTTTCAATTTCTCAAACCACTTCATCCTCATAAATGCTGCCCAATGAATGTTTGCTCAAGCTCTTGTAACAGGTCGAGACTCATAAGGGAAGTTGATATTCCAGCTAACCTTGTCGCCTCTAACTTCCATCAACTCTGCCACCGTTGCCTAGGGGAGATTGACCTTATCAAATAAGAGGGGATATACATATTTCAAGAATTCATCTCCCAACCATTTATGGTGGTAGAATGAAACCGCAGTTCCCAAGCCAGCCAGCCATCAAACATTGCGATCTACAATCTGTTTGAGGGCATAAATATCTCTCAATAAAGGGGAGATAATCTCCCTCCCCTCTCCTCTGTTTATCCACATCCCAAAACCATCCACACCGTACTTTGAGAGGAGCATTTTACACCAAAGCTGCTTTTTGCATGTAAGACTCCGCCACCCATTTACATAGCAGTGCTACATTCATTAGCGACAGTCTTCTCACCCCTAAGCCTTCATCTCTCTTTGTTGTGCAAACCTTGTCCCACCGAATGAGGTGATATTTTTTTTCGTCTCCAAATGAGTGCCATAGAAAATTATGCATCATACATTCTATATGCCTTGTCACTGCCCTTGGCATTCGCAACAGAGACATTTGGTATATTGGTAGCAAGGTAACTCGACCCCCCGGTAGATAGGTACTTTGGCTTCCACAGATCAAGCTTAACTTGTACCCTTTGTATGACACTGTCCCAAATAGCAATGGGTAGGCTCCCATCTGAGATCGGCAAACCCAAATATTTGAACGGAACCTTGTCGACCCTACGCCCAAATCTCAAGGCTAAAGTTCTAACCAGCTTCTTATCACAATTCACCCCAATCATTATCGTTTTCCCAAAGTTAACTTTCAACCCCATTAACACCTCACAACAAATAAAAATCTTTCAATCTTATCAATTTGCTCTCTATTTGCATCACAAAAGAGCAATGTATCATCATTATATTGTAGATGAGAAATTTAAAGACCATTCCGATATACCTTAAAGCCTGAAAAATGCACTCGATGCACAATATTGCAAATCATTTTACTAAAGCATTCCGCATACAAAGTAAAAAGAAAGGGTGATAGTAGGTCACCCTGTCTTAGACCCCTAGAAGCTCTGAAAAAAGCCTTTCGGTCTTCCATTAATGAGAATAGAGAAGTGTGTCATCGAAAGACATCCAAAGATCCAATTTCTCCATCTATGTCCAAAACCCATATGTTTCATAACCTCTAACAGTATGCACCGTTCCACTCTGTCATAAGCTTCTTCAAACCCAGCTTAATCATTACACTCGGTTCTCTGCTCATCAGTCTTGAGTAGATACATTCTTGAGCAATTAAGATCCTATTTGAAATCAGCCTATTTTGAATAAAGGCCGACTGCATATCCGCGATAAGCATAGGGAGGACCATTTTCAATCTTTCAACAAAGATTTTAGCCATAATTTTATAGAGGCTAGTGAGGAGACTGATTGGCCTAATATCTGATAGAGATGAAATAACAGACCTCTTAGGAATCAATGCTATAAAAGTAACATTTACACCTTTTAAAAATTCCCCCGTCTTCATGAAATCCCTAACCATCTCCAATAACTTTAACCAAAGGACAGAATCTCTAGAAGAAAGCTAAGGGGCAACTATCCAGACCTGGTGCCTTATCTCCAGGGAGTTTAAACACCGCTTGCTTTAATTCTTCCATCGAAACGCTTATTTCCAGATTGTCCGCTATTAAGGAGGGGATAGACGAAAAGGCCAGCCTGACCAATTTGGGCTTGAACGGTATTTCTGTAGAGAAAGCTTTATGAAAATGAGACAAAATATTGTTCTCCCATTCTATGTTATCATCTCCAGCAACCCCGGGAGTCACCAGACCATACAGATCATTCTGTTTCCTGCCTGCACTAGCTATAGCATGAAAAAACTTTGTATTATGATATCATTCTTTAAGTCATTTCACCCTAAACCTCTGTTTCCAACAAATCTCCTCCATTCTAATAAGGCATCCAAGGACGACATCAAATTATCTCTGAACCCAAATCTGCCTCAAACATGAGGCCCGATTGTTGAATATCCTGATCCCACATCTGAATCTCACCAAGGACATTATCAATTTTTGTTTTAATCGAATACTAATTCTCATATCTCCACAGTAGCAATTTACGTTTAATATTGAGGAGCTTTTTATGAAGCTGAAAATCCACCAACCCAAAGCTAATAGAATTATCCCAAGGGTGAAGATTATTGCTAATGGGATGAATGCATTCAATTTAAATTCTAAATACCACATGATTAGGATTGCCTCTCTAAATTCCTAGATATATTATACATAGTATTTTACCATTCAGAAAAAAAAAATAAGATACCTAATGTATTTAGTTTCTTGAATTTTTAACATTTCAAAAAAAGACTAGGATATTACACCTTTTTTTTTTCTTTCTTTTTCTATGTATTTTTAGTAATGATCTTCATTATTTAGCATATAGCTAATATATATGACTGCGAAGTAAGGGAACTCTTCCGTTATTTTTAATTGTAAAAATCTGCCATTGTTTTCAATTGTAGGAATCTATTATTAAATTTCCGCAATGAGTAACTGAGAAATAAGATTTCCTTGCATCAGGAATCAGATTAATTTTCTATTTTCAAATCAAAGTTAAGTGCCTTTTCACTATTTGGATATTTTAGTAAGTTTTTTAGTTAAGGAAAAAGTTTTAAGGTTGCAACCCTAAAATGTTGAATTAAAGTTGCACCCAAAAAATCCATTGGAAAATATTGTTTTAATGTTGAAAAACCATCTAATTGATAATTTAGAAGTCAAAATGTATGAATATGAAGAGAATAAAAAAGATTTCGAATCCCATAAATAGTGCATCTTGCAACACATTATCGACACCATCCATTTTCTAGATTTTCATATATTTATAGATCTATTTGATTTTAACCATTTTTGGAGTTTAAAATTTTATAATTACAAATGAAAATCGATTTTCAGATAATCCTAAGATGTTTTTACACCAAAATTACATATTATGATAAAATTTGGAGGTGCGCCTTAATTGGTTTAAGGTTGCAATCTCATACAAACCACACCCTTTAGTTAATTATAAATTGAAGTTTTATCAATATAGAATATGACATTTAACTATGATCTTTAACTAAAATTTTATATTATTTATTAGTTGTGATTAGATGTGGGAGTTTTTTCTTACCAATTAGCTGCCAATGGTTTGAAAAATGCACGGGGAATAACTAGTATGAAAAAATTTCATACCTAATCACATGAAGGAGTCTTTTCATGTGAAAATAATTTCATGAAAATATAAACTATTAGCAGAAAGATACTTTTACGCGTACCAAACATGTCCTTAGTCCCACGTTGCTTAGATTAGAAAGAACAACTATTTTATTATATCTCATAAGAGAGATACAGGGCTCTTAAATTTTTAAAATTCTTTTACATAACTAATTAGTTCAAAGTCCATCTTAAAAATTGATCAGAAAAATATAGAATAATTGGAAGCCCGAGATCTAAAACAGCAATGTCAAGTGTTTGGAAAGTGATCGATTACTGTAGACATTTATATTTTCAACACCGTAGAAAGTTGGTGGGAAAGGGAGATCAAATTGTTTTTTGGTTTGATAAGTGGATGGGAGACTACCCCCTTCAAAACTTATTTCTTGATGTTATTTCTAAAGTGCTAAATCCACTAGCCTCAGTAAAGGAGTCGAGAGTGGACAATGCTTCAACCCTTCATGGTCTATTGTGTGCTGGTACAGAAGTATGTCTGATGCTTTCGTTCATGAGTTCCAATGTCTAATGATATCTTGCAACACTTTTTATATGTTCCAAATAGAGAAGATTCTATTATTTGGGATCTAAATCCTCATGGTGACTTATCGGTAAAGTCCATCTATCATCTGCTTTATGATGATACTTATCGAGATATAGACCCAAATCTAAAAAATATTTGGAGTCTCCACATTCCGTTGAAAGTAAAACCATTCTTGTGGATTGCATGCCAAAAGAAGATTCCCACCATGGATAATCTTCGAAGGAAGGGATTCATTTTAACAAATGGTTGTTTACTGTGTTTGCAAGATGATGAAATGGTAGACTATCTTGTCCATCTTCTGTTGCATTGCCCATTCTCCCATAACCTGTAGAATTGGTGCCAACAAATGATTCAACTTCAAGTTCAAATCCCTCAATCAATGAATTTTATTATTCAAAAAATGGATGTACCCAGGCCTTTCAAAGATTGGCACTATTCTATGGCGATCTTTGTGGACGAGTATAGTATGGAATATATGGAGAGAGCGCAATAGGAGAATCTTTGATAGTGTGTGCTTAGATTTGGATGTCTTCAAGTCAAATATTTTAGCAATGGCAGTAGATTGGTTCTCAATGCACAAATAGTGCAATAGTATATCCAAAAGCCACGTATTTCAAAATCTAGGTGTTAAAATTTTGTCCATATTCCAATACGATTAGAACTATTTGGATATCATCTCCTTTGAATGGTCTAAAACTTAAATTTTGATGGTAGTTCTCTAGGCAACCCAAGACCAACGGGTTTTGGATGACTCATTAGAGACCACACTGGTTGTATTTTAAGGACATTCTCAAGTCCGTGTGGCAATCCAGAGGCTAAATTGAGATGACTTTTAGAAGGCCTAAAAATTCTTATGAAGTTGGGTGCTTATAATACTATTGAAGGGACTCCTCTAATGTTATTGTGTGGGCAAAATGAGAGATGAATCTGCCTTGGAGACTTCAGTGCTTGTGTGATGAAATTGATTTTTTTTGCTTTTTTCTTCATTTGATCTTATGCATTGTTATAGAGAGGGTAATGTTGACAAAATTGATTTTATTTTGCTTTTTTCTTCCTTTGATCTTGTGCATTGCTATAGAGAGCGTAATGTTGAGGCTGATGTTCTTGCTAAAGGGAGTACACCAATCATCATTGATAGTCTCATCCTTCTGTAATTTTATTTGTATTTTCTTTTGAGGCAATGAAATTTGAGGTGAACTTTCCAAAAAAAAAAAAAGAAACAATGAAATTTGCGGTGAACTTTAAAAAAAAAGAAAAAAAAGAAGAAAAAGAACATCCACGTATGAATTCTCATATAAACTGTGACCTTGTCTATCTCTATTAGCTCGTATGTATTCCACTTTCGTCCTCTCTCTCTCTACCACCCAAAGCCCCACTTTCCCTCTCCACCATGCAAAGCCTTTGTCTGTGTTAGTTTGGAACCTTTGAACTTTCTCTCCACTATCCAAACCTCTGTCACATTTACCACCTATACACTTTCTCTTTCTCTACTCCACTGGCCAAAGCATTTGCTGCATTAGTTTTGAGCCTTGTACGGTCACCCTTTTGCACCACTCAAAACCAGAGTCCCTCTCTCTTTCTCTCTCTCTCTCTTGCCAGAAGCCTTTCATTATTGTTTGCTAGCAACTGTGTAAGAAAAGTACGTTGGATTAGTCCAAAATAAAATCATTCGAAAGTTGTAGTTTTCAAGGGTAGCAACGGGTCGGGTCAGGTGAGGTACCCGAAAAATATTATGGGACTCAGATCTACCCAAAAATCAAAATATCTATGTATATAAATATGTTAAATGAATTTATTAAATATATACATGCATTATTTAATTAATTAAATATTATATATTAAATATTATTTAAATATAAATACTATTCGAGTCAACTCCAGGTCCGGTCGAGATGGACCTAGGCCCGAATAGTGTTCGGGTCCAAGATTTAGACTCAAACCCAACCCAACCCGCCGGGTCCAATTTTTGGACCTATACCCGCAGGACCAAGGTCGGGTCTACCCATCCAATCCCGAGTTGGGTCCGGGTCCATTTCCACCCTTTTGTAAGACGTTTATTTTGTCAATTATAGAGAAAGAAAATACTGGTTGTTAGCCCTATATTGACAAATTATAATGAGAGAATCAAGTATATGCGCAAAGCCTATTTTGCATTGTGCACATGGAGCAAATGAGAATAAGGCTATGAGGAGCAGGGGAATTGTTGTAAACTATTTTTTAAAGTTTTTGAATTGTTGTAACTATTTACTTATAAGTTCAAATTCCTTTCATTCGCATATTCATGATCATGATAGTGGAGATTATCGTGTTTGTGAATTGTTGTAACTATTTATTTATTGTTGATAACCGGCTTGGGTGGTTTCGGGCTGGCTCGGGTGTAGTTTTGAGCCAGTTCAAACAGTTCTGAAATGAAACTTTATACACAAAAATAGTAATAAAGAAAACCTCGGGAACTAGTGGAAACTAGGGTTCTTTAGACCTAAAACCAATGCCCCATGGGAAAGGGGGCTGGGTTGTGGTGGTAGTACCCCCACACTCGAGTTACCACGTTGTAGTTTTCATTATCACTGACACCACCTTACTAACACCTTAAAAAAAACTAACTCTTAAACTATTTGAAAAATGGGTAAGGCTTTGTCTTTCCCACTGAATTACAAAAAGTAAAACAAAAAAATGTATCCCACTAGATTCGAGCTGGCTTGGGCGGTTCTCAGTTGGATCTTCGATTTTTAAACACTAATGAAAACTATTAAGTTGTCACTTCTTTCATTTTATTTCATTATGCTATATGATTAAGTTCATAGGAGCATCATGTCCTCCATTTCTTATGTCAATATTTGTATCCACCAAAAAATATTGTTCTACTTTATAGTTTTGAAGAGGGTGAGTTTCTTGCCTCCACGTGAGTGTAATTCACTCTTCAACTTAGAGTGGGTGACATGAGTTTTTTTTTGTTTTATTCTATGCCACTTGAATTATTGAACGGCATAAGTCCTATATTATGGGCATATATCAATTTACCAATTGCAAACAAGTTTTTTTTTTTGGGTAATTTAGTGGGGAAGACAAACTCCTACCCGTATTTTCAAGTAGACTAGAAGTTAGTTTTTTGAAAGCGTTGGTGGGGTGGTGTTAGTGGTGAGAATGGAAAGCACAACGTGGTGACTAGGGTGGGGGATGCTATCACCACAACCCCATCCCCTTTTCCAATTGCAAGCAGTAGGAGAGTCTAAAACTCGAAGGGTATTCTGGTAATTACTTTCTAGTGTAGTTGAAGTTTCCAAAACCTCGGCAATATATATATATATATATGAGAAATGTTCTTGTTAGACCCTCCCACACCCATATGTGTAGGACTCCAAAAGATCACCACTAAATTTGGCACAAATATCTGGAAAAGTCAAATCACACACACATGTGATAACTTTTTTAGAGATTTGTGTTAAATTTAATGGTGATCATTTGGGATCCTACCCACATAGGTGTGGGAGGGTCTCATAGGGTCATTATTTTATATATATATATACGTGGTGACTAAGGTATGGGGTGTTACCACCACGACACCAATCCTTTTCCAATAGAAAAAAAGAATGTTGGAGAACGGCTAGGAATACCTTTTGGTTCTTTAAAAATAAATAATGATACCAACTAGCATTCAATAACTAAAAGCCTCTTAATTCATGTAAACAATATTTTTGGCCTAAGACATTCTCAATTTCATTTATGTAACTCTCTTTCTAAGGTTGAGGTTGGTTAGCTGAGACTCAAATGTTGGAAGTTATTGTCTTGGTCTTTAATGCTTTTGAGACTTTAAATACTAGAGTTTAGGTTTAGGGTTTCGAGTTCAAGAGTAGTTAGTGAGGGGATATGAAGATGATTCTCACCAAAAGGAAATTTATCAAATTATGCACGAGATATGAGCAATTTAACACCTTGTGCATAGCTTTTGATTTGATTTCAAAATTCCTTAAAAAAAAAAAAAACATATGACTTTGAGTTGGAATAGTTTTAAATAGGTAGAATATTAAATCTTATGCATATTTTCATAAATTTCAATTAAAAAATGCATAATAGTTCAGATTCACCTAACATGTGAATATGGGGGACTTGAGCAATCCAATGATTATTTCCATCTTTAATTGAAGGCCTATAAAGAGGCATTTGTTTTGCACTCAAAGCCTAGAGCAATGCTACTTTTTAACTCCTAATTGAAGCGAAATCTACCGATGTCTGCTTTGTGAAATCTTTCCAATAAATATGGGATGATACTTTTCTTGCCTCTCGAAGGAATTGCGTATTTAAGAAACATTTAGAAAAGTAATGTTGTCAAATTCGCTTCAGAGTTTTATTTGATTTGGTGAGAAAAACAAAATAATTTGGTGTTTTAGTTGATTCAGGAGGAAGACTTTGGACTTTTTTAAAAAAATTTAATATAATAAAATATATATTTTTATATAAATATATACAATTAATAAAAAAATTAAAAAATATTTTTATATAGATATTTCCTTGCTTTAGCCGAAAATGCCGATATTTGTTTGCTTTGACTAAATCGGCCCAAAGCATACTGAAGCTAATCGAAACGGCCCGAAGATGAAGCACCAAGCTTCACTTCACTTCGGTCTAAACTTAAAATCCGAAAGCTTCACCCTCTTCGGCCGAAGCGGACATAAAGGCCCCTCTTGTCGAGAGAAACAATGAGTCATGCCACACTAGCGCGAAGGCCACTCTTGTGGAGGGAAACAAGAGTAGAGTGGCTTAAATAGATGGGTAAAAAAAAAAAACAGTTTTGAATTTTAGTATTTTGTTTCTCATGATCACCATGTCCTAGATCATTCTCCATCTTTAGGGTGAATTTTAGAGGGGGAGACACATGAATAAATGAATCAGCTCACTCATAGAAACCCCACCTTTAAGATGAACTCCATAGTTTTATTGAAGGGCTAAACATGGATCATTGGATTCCAAACCTAACAACCATTAAAATGATAGAACATGCGTCTACCTTTATCATTCTTTCCGGAGATTTTGGTTATTCATGTACAAAAAAAACACATTCATTTTCATGCCAACACGACCTACACATTGCTAATTTGCCTCGTGTTATAAATCCCATTATCCTTTTGTCATAATGCAAATTTGACCTTTTTACTAGCAAGAGAATATCATACACGAATGGTGTTTACACCTCAGGTGCATGTACCATCTATTTCTAATGGAAAAAGTCGTATACGCCATATCTAAAATTATAATTCTAAATAACCCTTTGATTCCATGAAAGGCCCATGTACGCGAAAATAATATTTAACCTCATTTTTATATTTTTTATTGCCCAAATTATATAGATATATATATATTTTTTAACCTTACGACATGAATGGACCTTGAGTTGCATCTTTTAGCTTACTTGTGAGGTTTATGAGATAATAGAGGGAGATTAGGACTCAAGGGAGGTTGCAAGAGAAAGGGAAGAAGAGGTAAGAGAAAGCACGGGTAAAGCATTCCTCGATTTTCAACCAAGGGTCATTAGAAAAAATAAAAATGATATACATCATAATTTAGACAATAAAGAATTATAAATACCCCCTTGCCACCAAATTGGACTTTCTAGATGTTGCCCCTTACCAATTTTTGATACCATACATTAATGCCAATGCTGTTTTTTTTTTAAATACCCACCCCTTAATAAAAAAAGTTATATATTTTTTTGACCAAAGTACCTTTGTTTTTTACCAGGTTTCCCGCTCTCTCTCTAAGACAAACTCTCTCTAAGCCAGTTTGTCGCAAATGCGTCGGATCATCACAACTTAAATATAGAAGCCAGTTTGTGCCGGACCAGCACAATTTCAATATAATATGTTAAATATTATTTTCTTTTAATTTGAAAGATAATCGATGGGGTTTTTCATTGGCGGGAGGTTATTTGATATCATTATTTTAGAAGGGGGCGGCAGCGTAGATTTCTAAAAAAAATGATTTTTTTTTTCAGATATATTCAATCTCCAATATCTGAACTACATAATGTATCATTAGGAATGGATTATGATAGTCCTTGTTGTGCCCCTCTTTTTAATATGACAAGTATATGATATACTTTTCCTCTGAGCTATGGCATCCTTACTTTTTCTTTGAATGTGGTGTCGAAATGCATTTTTTTCAGTAAAATGTAATGGTAATCTTTTGATGTCCTACACCCTCATCTATGTGTGTAAGACATCAAAAGATTATTATTAAATTTGGTACAGATCTATATAAAAGTCAAATACCACACCCATCTAATAACTTTATAGAGATCCGTACTTAATGATCTTTTGGGAGTCCTACACGCATGGGTGGGGGAAGGTCATATAGGATCTTTAATC
>NW_006499705.1:60065-81735 GCF_000471905.2 Amborella trichopoda | reverse complement strand
ATATATATATAGTTCAGCTTGCCTATAAAAAATTAGGGTGTGAGACACAAAATATGCCCTGGACCAGGCAGGGCTAGGCCCGAGGCCAAGGCCAGAGCCAGCTCGGGTTCGGCCCGAGCCAATGCTATTGTTTCTTTACTCTTTTTTGTTTATTATCTAATCCAAAACACCCGGATAAGCCAAGGCCAGGGCTTATTGGGCCGATCAAGCCAGGGCGGGCCAGACGGTGCTCTACTGTTTACTACATCAGCCAAATGAATATCTTGCCGCCAAGGAATTTCCACGTGGACAAATTCCAATCCTGTCCCCACACAACTGGGCGCACCACTGCTTGGGCAGGGGAATCACGCATCCCCTGTGGGCCCCATCGACAGGGACATGATAGTTATTTCCAGCATCTCACTCAGTAAGGGACTATATTGGGATACGGAGTTTAGTTAAGGTCATTTGGACTTTAACGGCAAGCCGTCATGCTACCAAACTGCACGTTACGTCAACGCAAGCCCTTTTCTCTCTCTTTCCACTCACGCCGTCAAGTTAACGGCATCCGGACACTAGCCGGCGGTAGCCTTATATACCTTGTCAATGGTTCAATCACCGTGTCCGATTCGCTCTCTCTCTGTACTCGTTTTATTCTCTCTCTACCCATCTCTGAACTTTCTCTCTCTATCCGCGCTGCTTTCTCTTTCTCTCTCTACACTTTTATCCGCTGTCTGGCTAACTGCTCTCTGTTTCTCTCTCTACGAATCCGACACTTTATTGTCTCTCTAATCTCTCTCTACTCGTAACTCTCTTCTCTCTCTAAACCGACAATCTCTCTCTGAAACCCGACAAGAGAGTTGCAGAGAGCTTTAATGGCGGATGGGCCCCCCTCTGAGCTCAGAGTCATTGACTGGCAACAATAAACCCGGGTACACTCTCTCCAATTTATGCCTCCTATCTTCGTCTTCCGTTTCCGTCTCTGTTTCCGAGACCTTACCTAACGCTCTGAAACCCTAGGTTCCTGCAACGTTTGTTTCAGATTGGATGTTTTGGTATTGCCTGTGAAACCCTAGAGTCGGTGTCTGTAAGTTGTTGCTTGCTTGGTTTATAAAGGTCCAATTTTCTCTAATAACGGACGCTATAACCTGGTACAATCGCTCCATTTTATGCATCTAGTCTTCTTTTTCTCCCATTCTGAAATCGTATCTCTTTGTTTCAGATTCGACGTATAGTTTATTCTGAAACCCTAGGTTTGTAATATGAGCTCTCTCGTGCTGGTGCATCTGTTTCTAAGACTGTAGTTTGCTTTCAGTAGATCCTTTTGGTTTACTGATCTGCTTTGGGATCAACTTCGTGAACTCCAACTTCCATTTTTTGACTATAAATTCGTAGTTTCTGCTTCCAATTTGTGATCTTTTTCATTCAGGTTGTTCTTTTTTTTGTTTCAGTAGCTTTATTACTGAAGCACTGGTTCACTTCAATAAGTTTGATTCATCCTTTGAGATTCAAATTGATGTGTCCTCCCTATTTGCGTAAATTTCTATTAATCCCTCTTTTTTATTTATTGGCTCTACTATGAAAAGAAATTGTCACTGTGCCTCTAAAAACTTGATTTGTTCTCTTGATTTTTATTATCTGTTTATGTTCTGTAGCTATGTCCTTTGTTAAGTTACAGAGATCCTAGAGGTTAATGACATCGCGATTCTGAACCTTAATTCTCATCAAATATATTTTCAGCTCAGTTTGCTTATATGGATGTTATATCACAGACCCTAGGTTTACTCAATTCTCATATATAGGAAAGTATATTTTTATACCTACATTACACTAAAGGCGGGTCCTTTTGGTCTGAACCTTCATTTTAAGTGTTTACAGAAGTTCTAAGTAACAGGATGAGTAACTTTTGGAGAACATAGATTGCCAAGAACCGTAGCTTGCAGTAAAGTGGAACATGGCCATTTGTCTTGAAACTACCAACCATTCCCTGGTGATCATTTAGTCCAATTCTTTTCCCTGATTGTTTGATCACCAAATTATAGAAACCCTAGATCAGTTAAAAAACCCACATTTGCAGGAACTACGGGTTGTTGAAACCGTAGGTTTCAGTAATGGCTGAGGAGAAAGATGAGAAGACATGGGAAGGGTTCCTGAAAAAAATGCTCCCCCATGGTGCTTCATTACCAGATCATGAACGGTTGGATTACTCCATAGCCATGGAGTATCAGGGTCCTCCTGTTCCCTATGACCCCCCAAAGGTTGAACCATTAGACATGAGCTCTGCAACTATTCCTCCTGCTTCATTAGCCGAATCCTCACCTGTGGCCATTGTCGAACCGATCTCTCTACCAGTGAGACCATCCATTTCAAATTTAGCAGTTAAATCTCACACTGACCATGAATCAGTTGAAGAAGAATCGTTTAGCCCCAGCGTATTAACCAGTCTTCCTTCCCCTTCTGCTTCTGGTTCTTCCCATAGCTACCATGAAAGCCCCTATGAACCCCAAATTGAAGCGAAGAGAACAGCAGTCGTGACCTTCAACACGTTAGATGAATCCGAAAAGTCCAGTATCGGGTCTCCTTCAATTGAAAGAGGGGTTGATTATAGCAAACATTCAAGGAAAGACAGGAAGAGAGGGGTGTGTAGTCGATGTGGAAAGAAAAACAGGTTCAAGGAGAGGGAATCTTGTCTGGTATGTGACTCAAAGTATTGCAGTAACTGCGTGCTTAAAGCCATGGGATCGATGCCTGAGGGGCGAAAGTGTGTGAGCTGCATAGGGAAACCCATTGATGAATCAAAGAGGTCAAATCTTGGAAAGTGCTCGAGGATGTTAGGTCACCTTTGCAGTCCATTAGAGGTCAGGCAAATGATGAAGGCAGAGAAGGAGTGCTTGGCAAATCAGCTCCGGCCTGAGCAGCTTTTTGTGAATGGCAGGCCTCTTAGACAAGAGGAATTAGCTGAAATTCTTGGATGTCCGATGCCACCACCAAAGTTGAAGCCTGGGAGGTACTGGTATGACAAGGACTCGGGACTCTGGGGAAAGGTGAAAGTTTCCTATATTTGGTACTTTATTTTTGGGTGCAGTATAATATAATCCTATCGACTTGGAAAAACCATGGCCTATTTGCTCATGACCGTTCACTGAAGTGATGCTTCAGTGATGGATGGATGGTGGGTTGCACCACTTGAGTAATGTCCTGTGCTGGTGGGTGTTACTCTCTTCACATCACCGTTCATGATTTCGAACAAGAGATTATGGTTTTCCCATGGTGCATCGAATCATGGCACACTTCCCCTTCATTTTTTTTTTCTCAGTTCATTTTTACTGTTTCTCCTTTGATTAAGCTCACACTAGGCTAGCTGATCAATTCCATGTGTCAATTTTTTCCGCTAGGGTCCAGGTATAATAGTTACATTGAATTATCTTTTATATTTAATATTTAAAAAGGTGACTAATGCTATAGGGAGGTCAATCGTAGGGATGTAGATGCCTCTAATTTGATGTGACAAATCTGTTGATACAAACTTACAATATCCCCTTCAAACGATCTAACAAGTGAGCAAAAAGATTAAATAGCTCATATTCCGTGTGCTTTGGATCAATGAAGTTGGTTTTTGGGCATGTTTACTTTCTGCTGAACTTTTATTACATGATATTAAGAGTGCATCCCTGGAAATGGGCGTCAATATATCTTAGTGTTTTCCTTATTCTTACTTCTTTTAGTTGAAAAACAGGAAGGTGAGAAGCCTGATTGGATCATAAGTTCTAAACTGAATGTTGGGGGCAAGCTTCGTTCTGATGCAAGCAATGGAAACACTGAAGTATACATTAATGGCCGGGAGATCACGAAAGTAGAGCTCAGGGTCCTGAAGGTAACAAGATAGGTTTGGCAGCTCTCTCATGACATAATGCATGCTCATGATTTTCATGAGCTGCTGTAACAACAGTCTTTGTATAATCTTTTTTTTTCAAAAGTTGACAACGTATATGCGTTGCTGTCTTATGTATAATCTTGCGGCATGATGCATGTTTCTGTCTTTTTTATGTGAACAATATATAATGCATGCTATTTTGAGGCTTTAAGATTTTAGGGAAAACTCATTTGTTTTATAGGAAGTGTGGGTTTAGTTGTTGGTTGTTGGTGTGCCTTTAACATATGAGAATTCTATTATATGAAGAATGTGTTTTTTTTTTTTTTGGGTGAGGGTATTGAAGGAGATCACTGTTTGGCAGTATAGGTCTCTTGGGAAAAAGACTTCTCGTGTGTGAAAGGAGAGGAGGGGGGGTGATTGCCTTCGGATATATATTATCTGGGGTGAATATGGCTACATCAGGTAGGGCAGCAGTTTGCTAAGGAGATTAATGAGGGTTTAGGGGATTTGCAAGGGGAGCTATGGGGTTGATATGGATTGTTTAATAAAGTCATGAGACTTGCGGTGGTAGATCAGTGTCGTATCAGTTTATGCTTTTTGAGTTAATGTGTAGTGTGAGTTGTGACCATCGAATCTGTTGTGGATCTCAATGCATGTGACTGATTTTCTGGAGAATGGGATGCAGCCTATGTGTTTTATTATATGTACTCCCAAAGAATCTCAAAGACATGGAAGCAGAGGAGTAACTGGGATTGATTAGAGTGTTGGAGGAAGTTTTAAATTTTGAGGATGTGTGTGGATAACATGTTTGGACTAGAGAGAGTTGGGTTGGTTCTGTAAGAGATCCTTCTGTTGAGCTCTTGTGGGTACTGATTATCATCCCTTCCCTAAGACCCTAACGCTAACTAGCATCATCTAGAGTCTCCTTTCCTACCAAAGGTATGCATATGATGGGTTTGTCCACTTGGATAATAACCTTGTTGTTGGGATTTTGCGGCCTTTAAAGGCCTTAGCTCTTGTTTTAAGTTTTAACCCATTTAAACACTCATGGTAGTAATAAAACAAAGAAAGGCACTTCAGTTTAGTGGGAATGTGGTCCATGTGGGACCAAGGGAGTATGAGTGCCTGCAGGACTCACCGGAGGTTTGGCGGTTTAGGCCTAGGGCTGATTTAGTGAAAAATCTTAGACTGTGGCTAGATAAATGAGGCCACCAATTGAGGCGGGTTTGTGGCTCATCCCTTGTTGAGGTTGAAGTAAGCCCAGTGGTCAGAGGTAGTTAGCAGAAAGGATACTCCTGTGTAAGGGTGTAGAGCCTTGTGAAGGTGAGGGTCAGATCCTTGACGCACCACCCTTACAGCATGCACAAGCGGTAGCCACGTTGGGGAGGCGACCATGGGAGTCATCATGTGTTGAGAGGCCTGCACCTTGAAGGATATGCATAACTTGTCCTTGGGGACACCTGTAATCTATAGCGGCCTTGTAATCCATCTTACTTATTTGCTAACTCTAATAGACCAGTCATGAATCCCCATGAGATAGACGATGAGTTATAGGTCCTGATGGGTTAGTTTTAAGGGGTAGAATGTGATTGCATGGTTGAAGAGATCAAATAAGCTTCTCCTTTTAGGTTTGCTGAGTCTAATATGCCACTCCTTCGAGATTTCTAGTATAGTTTAATGAGGAGCATCATATTTTTTTTTGAAGAGATCAAATAAGAATTGCTTTTCTCAATATTTAGCTTGAATTATTACTTCTTGTGCTCTAAAAATAGATGAGGATCCTATGTTGAATTATTTTTTTATTTCCACATGGGGACTGTTTTGGAATTATTAATATTGTTTTGTCCTCTGCAAATTTTAAAATTTTTAATTGATGGAATTATTATGGTTTGGTCACATGAGGGTGGTGTTTAGGCACTTGTATCCTTGTCATCACTTATGAAATGTACGGGGCCCTCCTATGTGGCATTGAGGTCCTAGTTCAATAAGAATTGGGCCGTGCCGTGATTTATAGAAAACATTTTCTTTTCAAGATTCCTCTTCAGGGATTCAAAAGATAAATTGAAATTAACTTTTTTTTGGACATGTATTGATATAATATAAGGAAGATTAAAGATTATGGAAAGATTAGATTTGAAGGAAACCTTGGAAACTAAGTGAATCTTAATTGGATTGGAATTCAAGTTCTTCTTGAAGTTGAAGAAGTGTGTGATGAGGGCAACTAGGAATAATGGTGTGATGTCAGATCATATGATCGCTGATCTAAAGAATGGACAGAAGAGGTTGCATTCCTCTCTCTCACCCCACAGAACCCTATTTGAAGGCAAAGTGATCTCCTCTATACCCGTAACCCAAAACATGTCTAAAGGCCTTGAACCAACTGTCCCGTGCATCCAATTCTGTTATGCCTATCACATGAGGCTCTATCCCCTTCTGAATATCATGTGAGACCGAAAGACAAAAAAAGAGAGGTTAGGGTGTGAGAAAATTGCGAGATAAAGAGCATCATGGTTTTGGGGGTGTGTGCATGAGAGACTGAGAAAGGGAGAGCCTAAATATTGAGGGAGAAACTCGAGAGGTGTAGGGCCTGGTTTTTCCGGTTTGCATCTGGTTTTTATTTCCCAAAAAGAGGAGTTGAAGAAAACTTTTGCTCGCGTGTGTTGCCCCATTACTTTGATGAGATATGTAACTAGGTAGCTTTCACTGTAAGTTTTGGTTTTCTGGTTCTTGCTGTTTTTGTTTTCAGTTTGGTTTGTTTCTATGACAATGTGGCAATCAACCAGGTTCTGGTTTTCTCCTTGTTTTCCTTTCTAAAAGTCTAGTTGTTTGTCTGTGTTACAAAATTGCTGTTTGTTCGTTTGTTTGCTTGCTTGTTTTATTTATTTATTATTATTATTATTTCTGAATTTCAATACCTGGCATGCCCTACCATAGCTGCTGCATGTGAATCCTTTTTCTCAAAAAAAGTGGGAGGCCAAGACTACGGATCTGCTGTTTATCTAATTAAGTTATTTTAAGCCTACTTGGTCCTTTATGTGATGCAAATATTTGACATTGACTGAGTCGTGCCTTCCCTGATAAAAAAAGGTTGGTGGTGGATGATTCTCTGCTTCGTGTTGTCCAACTGTGTCTCAATGTCCAAGGGACCATGCGCTTTGGAAGGTGCAGTCCCTTGCTATTCTTTAGGGCAGTTGGAAGTAATGCAACATCCACATCTTTAGAGGGGTCCAGGGTGGGGGACTCCTCCTAATTCCATTGAAGGATTCAATATTTGGTTATGGTATGTAGGGGCATTGATTCAACATCTCCACTATGTCCATTCAGCTCTAATTCCATGAACAACATCTTCTTTAATCTCTAATTTCTCATGGATTATCGACCCAAGGTATAAAAAATAATCTCTTCCAAGAAGTACCAAAAAGATATGGGGACTTATGGCCTCATTGTGGGTATGGTCTTTAATAAAGCAGACCAAGATTTGTGTAGCTGACCCAATTAATTAGGAAAAGGCTATGATGATGATGATGATGATGATTGGTTTGATGAAGATGTTGCCAATAGAATTAGAGCTGGGTGGATGAAGTGGAGATGTGATTCTGGAGTTTTATGTGATTGTCTCAGACCAATAAAACTGAAGGGCAAGTTCTATAGGATGGCTGTAAGAACAGCCATGCTTTATGGAACAAAATGTTGGGTGATCAAGAAACGACATTCATAGAATGAGTGTATCTGAGATGAGGATGTTGATATGGATGAGTGAGAAAACAAGGAAAAATAGGGTTCGAAATGAATACATTTGAGGGAACTTAGGGGTAATTCCAATAGACAACAAAATGAGGGAAAGTAGACTTAGGTGGTCTGGGCATATGTAGTGCCGACCTAGAACAACACCGGTTAGGAGGGGTGATTTGATTCAAATGGAAAGCGCTGTAAAAGGGCAAGGGAAAGGCCCTAAAAGATATGGATGGAAATACTAAAAAAGATATGGTTGACTTATGGTCTAACTGAGGGTGTGACCCTTGATAGGGTGGAATGACGGAATGTGATTCGTGTGACCAACCCTAAATAGTTGGGATAAGGCTTGAATGATGATGATGATGATGATGATGATGCATGGGCATTGGTTTTGTTAGATTTTCAAAGCCTTGGTGTAGCCAAATTCATCAAAGGATGGAATATGGTAGTCTTTACTCCTCTTTCAGATTCCCCCATTTTAACTTGGATGAAGCCTCTAAGTCTTTTTGTGCACAATTTCAATGGTTATTCACAGAGTGGCTTGGGTCGAAGAGTGGTGGGAAGCATTCTCCTAGGCACTGAAGCCTTCATCAGGTCATATGGATGTTTTTGGTCTATTGAGGCTAAGATGAGAATGCTTATCATGGGCCCTAAGAATTCCCCCTTGGCTTGGCGACCACTATTTAAGTAGGGGCGCATTCCTCAAATCATGGTTCAAAGAGTCGCCTGCCCAGCCACAGGCCTCACTGCCATGACCTGCACATATGCGGCCCAGTGCGGGGTAATGACCTGGGGTGGCCGACTAGTCGCCCAGCACCCACCTAGAGCCCTTTTGGCGATCGTAGAATTTTCCCTCGCCAAAAGGGTTAAAAAATGTAATTTTTCGTCCTTTAAAATGGGGGAAATAGTATTTGAGGGAATTTTGGCTCCCCAAAACCTAGATAACTCTCTTGTGCCTTGAAAACTACTTGTTTAGTTTAAGTTCAATTTTTTTATGGATGAATTCGAATACAAAGTTCTCAATTTGTTGCAAAATTGAAAGGCTATTTTTGTGATTATAATATATTTTTTACTATGTTTGGCTATATGTATAATTTATAATGTAAATTTGAAAATTTATAATATATTTTTGGCTTTGTTTCTAATTTATAATGCAAATTTGAAAATATTACTCTATGTTTGGCTATGTTTATAATTTTTAATGCAAACTGAAAAGTTATAATATATTTTTGGCTATGTTTGGCTATGTTTGGCTTTGTTTCTAATTTATAATACAAATTTGAAAATATACTTGATGTTTGCCTATGTTTATAATTTATAATGCAAAACTGAAAATTTATAGTATATTTTTGGCTATGTTTGGCTTTGTTTCTAATTTATAATACAAATTTGAAAATATACTCAATGTTTGCCTATGTTTATAATTTATAATGCAAAACTGAAAATTTATAATATACTCTTGGCTATGGCTTTGTTTCTAATTTCTAATTTGAAAATATTACCCTATGTTTGGATTTGTTTCTGATTGATAATGCAATTTTAAAAATTTAAAATATATTTCTGGCTATGTTCGATCATATATTTTTGGCTATGTTTGGCCATGTTTCTAATTTGTAATGCAAAATTAGCATTTATGAAAACGCTCCCCTCCACCCCCACCCCTACATAGTGGCCACCCAGCGGCAGCTGCCCCCCGTCTTCTTGAACATGCCTCAAGGGTGCATGTATCAACAACGTAAAGGAGTTTTGCATGCATAGATCTATCCAGTGGCATGTATTGAAGATTCCAGGGGCAAGTTTATGGTATTTGGGACTTAGCATTCATCTCCTTTGCTAATGTTTTTGGGGTGGTGTGGCTAGTAGGGACATTTAGTGATAAACACATGGTCTTTCTTCACTGTGATATCTCCATTACACCTCCTTGATGCTCTGCACATTTTCCAATTCTCTTTCTTTATATGTTGTCTCTCTTGGTTGTATCTTTGTTTTTTCCAATGAAGTCTTAGTTATGTATAAAAGACATGTCTATCCATCAACGCATTTTCGTGTACTATTTTGAGTAATTGGCATTTATTGCAGATAAAAAATTCCATCTCTCACCTTGTAGAAATCTGCATTGATAATTTTAATTTTGTACAAGTTGAAATTAACAGTCAAAGTAATAACAGTCAAGTTTTCTGTATCAAATGCATGCCAGCTGAATATTGAAGAATTTAGAGGAAGATACAGAATATAATGTTTGCAATGCCATAATCGAAAGGACAAAGAGTATATGTAATTTGTTTCTTGAACACCTTCAATATTTTCTAGCCTAATGTTGCTTCCCCAGGGGGTGTATAAAACGTTTTTTGGATAGTTTGGTAGGAATCAAACTTGAGATGTAGCGTTGCTTGACGTCAACTGCTAACCGCTCAAGCCCAAACCCAATTCATGGGATGTATTGAACTTCTGCATTTCTTTTCACTGTTTCTGATTTCTTTTCTATCTGATTGATTACATCTTTTTACATTGTGCGTGCAGTAACAAGGACATATCTTACGTTTAGATGTATGCTCTATTAGATATGTACAATTGATGAATTTATTAAAAAATTTGAATTTCAGCTGGCCAAGGTGCAGTGCCCTAGGGATACTCATTTTTGGGTTTATGAGGATGGATCATATGAGGAAGAAGGCCAGAATAACATAAAGGGGAACATCTGGGGAAAGGTAGATTTGCTGCTCAGATCATTATGTCATCAATGGGAAAAATATAATCTAATGGACTATGGCGAAATTATTGTTCACTAGTAATCACTCCACAGTGAGGACCCAGTCAACTGTGCTTTTTCCATGGTTCATTGGACTATTGCATACTTCCCTGTCATCATTTGGAAGCTCTGCACTTTTTACCTCCTTCTGCAATATGATTAAACATTTGGAGACAGTTTTTACCTTTATTTTTTAAACAGTTTGGATGTGGTCTTTGCTAGGCAGGCATCAACCCGGCTCCTTTGTTCATTATTATCATTGCCTGTACCACATGGAGTTTCTAATGGGTCAAGAGAGGAATCAACTAATCATTCTAGCAGGTCTGTCCCAGAGTATTTGGAGCAGAGAATTGTTCAGAAACTCCTGTTACTTGGACTTCAGGGTTCCGGAACTAGCACTATAGTCAAGCAGGTACAATGCCATGGTGTGAACTATTGATGCCATATGCTTGGATCAACTACTCCTATACTAATAGACAATAAAACCTTACAAATGGATAATATAATTATTGCTGATTTTAACACTCTTATTCTTTTTCTTTTTGTGTTTGAAGTAATTCCAACACGCTTTTTCTTACTGTCATGATTGATCATATATTCATATGCATGTTTGCTTTTAATACTATTTGCTTGTTGGTACTTTTGTGTTTCTTATTTCAGTATAGCTTCTATCACTAGATGTAAAGAGGATAACATATCACCAGAGACTGTGTTGGACCTAAGCTTTGCTTATATAACCTTTTTGCACATAATGATTTTCATTTGCAATCCACTTGTTTTATATGAGATGAACTTTTGGCATGTCTTTTTGTTTGTTCTACCATTTTTGGCAACTGATATTTATCAAAATAAAATATTATTTGGCCCAATGCAATTATAACATCGACCTTGTCATTGGTTTTCTTTCCTTTTTCTTGTTTTGATGGATTGGCTTGCATTGAACAGGCAAAATTTTTATATGGGTGCCGATTCTTACAAGAAGAAGTGCAGAATATCAAGCTAATGATTCAAAGCAACCTGTATAAATATCTTGGAATCTTGCTTGAAGGGCGAGAGAGATTTGAAGAAGAGGCATTGAATGAAACAAATATATCTGGTTCACCTCATCAAATTCCCAGCACAGGTTAATTTATAGTGCTGGAATTGGTATCTTGTTTTGCTATGTATATGAATCTCTTCAAAGTTCAAACTACTCATTGATTCCATAAATGACATCGTTGACTTGTTTATCTTTGGACTTACATTGTTGTTTTTTTTTAAGCTGCTTCCCACTTTTTTTTATGTCATTTTTCTTTTCTTTAATGAATATGTTTTTAAATTCTTAGTTGTACCATTGATGTTCTGTCCTTGCACTTATTGTTGTCGCTTTCTTCTTAATCAGGGGGACATGTGGTAAATGAAAGTCATCAGTGCATCTATTCCATCAACCCAAGGTTGAAGCATTTTTCTGATTGGCTTCTCGACATTATGGCTATGGGGGATTTGGATGCATTCTTTCCTGCTGCAACTCGGGAGTATGCCCCACTTGTTGAAGAAGTTTGGAGGGACCCTGCCATCCAGGAGACATACAAGCGAAGAGATGAACTGCACTTTCTCCCTGATGTGGCTCACTACTTCTTAGAGCGAGTATACTTCAACACTGTCATTATTTTAAAGCTGTTTCAGAGATATATGCCATGGATAAATGCTTGTTCCTAGATTGCTTTTGAATTTTCTTTTTTGTTGCCATGCTAGTGAAGCATTTTTCTTTTTGGACCTACGTGTTTCAAGTTTTCCATGGCAATTCCCTTATTTCATTTTCATGAATAATTTATTTACTGAATTTCTTCATTAATATATCTGTGATTCCTTATTCTAATTTGTAATATACATGAATTTTCTTGCCTGCTGTGGCCCTTTCATGGGTTATATGTTGCTCATGTAGGCCTTCTATTTCATTTATCTGTGAGCTATATTTATGGGTAGAACCAATTTAATGTGCAAGTTTAACACATCTCATGCATGCTTCCTAGAAATGTCAACCATCCTGGAACCCAAATATAAAAATAAGAAGAAAAGAGGCGACATGAAAATGTGGTTTTTGCCCTCTCTTTGCTAAAAGGTCATAATCTCCATAAGTTGAGAAGAATCATAAGAATAACTGGTTATGTTTATGAGCTTGTGGGCTTGATCAACTTATTGAGATTGCAATACCTCAAAGGATCACAAGTTCTCTTCATGGTCGGGGACGAGTTGCGAGGTGCCACTTTAAGCATATCATTATTTTGAGGTCAAGATCCCTTCAAGGATATTGGTTCTGCTCTTGAGGTTGGTAGAGTCATATGGCTGCCTTGGGCATGCCTCCAGTTGTCTTTGAAGTTCCTCTCTTTAAGTCTCCCTTCTTTAGCACTCGTCTTTTCTCTTTTTTTCTCTCCAGCAAGTATTCTCTTCAATACCTCTTAAATGAGGCTAAGGATCCTTGTTTGTTGAGGAGGGCCAAGAGGCTATGGATTCCCATTGGTTGTGCCTTTGTGGCCTCTTAGAGGTGGTGGGCTCCCCATTGATGGTGCCCGTGTGGCATTTGAGATGTGTTTTTTCATTGGCCCGTCATGTTTTAAAATTCACAGTTTAAGCTTGTTTTTCGGTTCAAGATAGAGAGCCATACTTATTTGGCAGTAAAAAGAAAGATCTGAGGTTGTATTTAGGCTTTTTTTGTTACCTACAGCAATGTATAGTAGCACCTGTAAGTGGAATTCAGAGTTACTAATATTTTACTACTAGGAATTCCACATATCCACTTCTTCAAAAATGACTCTATATGAGCGATAATTTCATGATCCGATTGATGATATCATTAGTGTCTGCATGATTTCATTTACTTGTTCCTTCAGTTGACCTGAAGGGGACTTCTGCGCTTTTTAGTACTTTCAATGTCCAAATTATCCCCCCCAAGGGCCATTACAATAATACTGATTGTGTTATCAATCTGTACTGACAAAATATGATATATGTATTTCTGCAGGCTGTAGAGGTATCAAGTAATGAATATGAACCTTCAGAAAGAGACATATTATATGCTGAAGGAGTCAACCAGAGCAACGGGCTTGCCTTTGTTGAATTCTCATTGGATGATCGGAGTCCCATGTCCGAGCCATACAATGAGAACTTTGAGGGTCCACCGCCCTTATCCAGGTGATCTAGGATACCTTTATGCATTTGCTTCTTTTTTTTCTTTCTAATTCTTTTGATGGTTATTGAGTGCCCTTTGTTATTACAGATACAGCTTTGTTATAATAAAATCATTAGAGAGAGTGTCTATGCTCCCACGTTTACATTTTCCCCCTTGGGTGAAAGTGCTGCTTAGGAGAGTTTTTTCAATATGAAATTCTGGGATACACTGCAGAATCACCATATGATACACCAACTTCAAAAAAATGGATTTTGAGTTTTGAAACACATGGGGCTATACCAGATATTGGACGTCCTCTGTTTCAATCTTAGAATTACTCCTAGAATGGGTTTTACTCAAGGATGTGAATGAGAAAATGCTCCCCCTGGAGCATACAATCTATGGACTTCATTAAAATCATCCCCACCATGCTTTCTTTTTCCTTCTTGATAAGTTTTAGATATGGACCCAGTTTTTATGAGTCCCCCAACTCATACTATTCTCGTGCAGGCTCACTCTAGCACCCATTTTTTGTATAGTTCGTGGATCCAAATTTGTAGAAATCCATGAACTACACTACGATGATCATGAATTTAAAAAATAAAATAAAATAAAATAAATTTTTTTCTTTTTAATTTTTTTTCCTATCCATTAGATAGGAATCTTTAGTTGTGGAAGTTCATCTTAAATATGGACGTTTGTGAGTTAGCAGATTCACCTGCTGACTCAAAAAATACTTTTCTTTTAGATATAAACAGTAATACAGTCCAACAGACTCTGCTTTTCCACTGCATTTGGGGTCATAACCACGTGATGAAATGATATGCTATGGTAATGGAGAGAGGATGAGACCTGCAATTGGCTGTCATAATTTGTTTGGACGCATTCCAATTTCTGTCCACTGCTGTTCATCAACCGACATAGTTTTGTTTGGTTTGTGGTTTTCCAAGTCCATTGAGTTATTGTACAATTTCCCAGTCCCAAAAAATATCCCCAACTATTATTTTCTCTTTCCTCTATTTGTTTGTTCACCCAGTTTCCCACTCCTACCAGATTCCAGATAATCAGAGTTAGTGCAAAAGGCCTGAATGAGAGATGTAAATGGCTTGAGATGTTCGAGGACATCCGAGCCTTAGTTTTCTGTGTGGCCCTCAGCGATTACGACCTCATGTGGACTGATGGCCCTGCCCCTCTTCGTAACAAGATGATGGTGAGCAAAGAGCTATTTGAAAATGTGGTAAGGCACCCATCTTTTCGAGACACTCCCTTTGTTCTCATCCTTAACAAATATGATGCCTTTGAGGAGAAGATCAATAAGGTTCCCCTAACAGTTTGTGAATGGTTCGAGGACTTCTCTCCGGTGAAGCCCCACAATAGCAGCCAGTCTTTAGCCCACCAGGCCTACTACTATGTGGCCATGAAGTTCAAGGACTTATACGCTTCTATTAGTAACCGAAAGCTCTTTGTGTGGCAAGCGAAGGCCAGAGAGAGAAAAACAGTTGATGAGGCATTCAAATACATAAGGGAGGTTTTGAAATGGGATGATGAGAAGGATGTGAACTATGGAGTTGGGGATGATTCATTTTACAGTACGGATGTGAGCTCCTCTCCTTATGTGAGGCAAGATTGAGGTGGATGTTGAGAGAGAGAGTGAGAGAACCTTAAGGTTTGTACAGTAACGAGAGAGATCGAAGGCTAGGACCCTCTGTGAGCAGTTTTCATTTGTTATTTGTTGAGAGAGAGGGGGCTTCGAGCAGTTGGAACCCCCAGTTTGGTGAATAATGGGTCCTAGATTTTTGGGAGATTGAAGTCTCCTAGGGATTTGGAGGGCTTTTAAAAAAGCCAGATAAGACTTTTAGGAACGAAGCCCTAACAGGGGTTCTGAATGTGTGCTTATGGGGGGCGACCTGGTGTTTTTGTACATTGTGGGATTACTTGTTTGGTTTTTTGTACTGGAATGTTGTTTGACTGTCGAAAATAAATTATTTTATTTGTTTTTCCTTTGTACCTCTCTCTCTCTCTCTCTCTATCTACCAGTCATGTGCTTTCTTAATGTGGTGCAGGGGCTTGCTCTTTTTATAGAAGCAAATGGGTGGGGTTACGTCTTGGTTGTATTCCTTAGTGGCTTTTGTATTCGCCACCATTTCCGGGATTGTAGTGCGTGCCTTTGTGTAACTTCCCCTGTGATTTTCGAAAAATTTCAGGCTTTGATGTGTTCTGTAATCAATAAAATTAATTCATGTTGTTGGGTTCCTTATGTACCAGTTGGAATTTCTTCTTTTGGTGTTTACTCTTGAATTCATGCTATTAAGCTGAAGTAATAGGGTAGTTTTTTTTTTTTTGCTTAGTAAGCTCAGCAGTAGGAATTGAACTTAAGATCTAATATTGCCAATGTCAACTGCTACAATTTGAAGGTATTAGTGCTGTTTATTTTACAATCTGGTATAGAATCAGACATGTTTAAAGGTACTCGTGTATAATCCATTAATCTGTTGCCAATTTCCTTGCATTTTGATTTAATCTCTTTCATCTTTCATTTCGAATTTTACTTGAATGGATATAATTGATTTGCAGTTTACCAATTACCATGATTTCATGTTTTCTACCACTATTATACTATGTAAACTTGGCTTATTATACTTCTGTACAAGGGATGGAGAATGCATCCCGCCATTAGTTCAGCATCAGGATGATAAAGAGTAAAATGGAGCACACCTTGATACTACTTTGTGTCATGCTACATATCTTTTGCTTTGCTCACACCCCTTTCTTATGAGTATATTTTGGGTGACGTCAATATGTGCAATCGCACTAGTGTTAGCACAAATTATAAGAGCATGCCGATTTATTCTTTTTGGCCAGAAGAGATACTTCTGAGGATTTTTGATATCTGGTTAAGAATCACCAGTCGAGTACTTCCATAAAAACATTATTGAAGAAAAATTACCAAGAATTTATTGAGAAGGGTATGCCTTTATATGAAATTGTAGCTTTACTTGTAGGAGTTATGTAGCAATATTTTAAATCGTCCATTTTAATCCATTTTAGTTAGAAAGGACAATTATAACACGTTTTTTTTTAAATATTGTTTAAAAGTGACGTCCTTTCAAATAGTATCAAATCTATACCATCCTTTTATAAGCTTTTCCCATTAAGAAGGGCATCATAAAATATTTTAAAAAATAGGACACTTGCCATCCAAAAAATAGATGGTCATTGCTTGACTTTATGATGTCTTTGCTCTAGGAGGTTGTTCTTTTCAAGTACGTATAAAATGAGCTTTTTCTTTTTTCCCTTAATAGGATGTTATTCTTTTCAAGCACATATAAAATAAGGCCTTTCTTTTTGGGGTGGGGTCAATCACCCCTGGCCAGGCATAAGCCCCTCCAAAGTACATTAGTTAGAAGTTTGTGCATTACCCTGTACTGCTACCAACTGCACCGCACTGAATCTTTAACATTTCAACTCACCCAAAAGATCCAAAATGCACAATCTCACAAGAAAACAGAAAAGGGACCTCAATATTTGATCCACATGGGTATTATGATCACATGGTGTCATGTTATATTTACCCAAAAGTGTAGGGGAAAAAGGAAAGGACTCAGGCATTCCAAACATCAGGTAAACATAAATAAGAAAACTTATGATTTTGATCACATCATGTACTCCATTATAAGAACACATTGCTGTGTATGAGAGAGAGAGAGAGACAGAGAGAGTATAATTGTATATGGGTCCTACCAATCATGCATCTTCCCATACTTTGTCTACAACCAAAATATCATTTTCATAAAGTTTGGAACAAGAACCAACTGTTTCCAATAATCAAGTACAATCTCCTTGACCACTGAATCCTTCCAAGATCCTTACCACAGGTTTATACCAAATTTAAAGAACAGCCGATTTGATATCTCCTGTGTTGATCACCTAACACGTGAAATGCCTCCAGCAACTTTGTTTGAGCAACAAACCACATCCTCGAAAACATATCAAAACTGGTTTCACAATGTTAAAACCAGCAAATGTATGGGACGTCATCACATGGACTCTTGCCCATAACACACGAGGGGGCCTTTCTTGTACTGATGATATCTATTTTGATTCACCTTGTGAACAGTTTAAAAAAAAAAAAACAAGAAGAAGAGGGATTGTCTACAAAGAAATCATTTATCTTTTGTACATGGAGGTCAAAATCATTCTCACTCATTAGATGTTAAATTGGATGGCCTGGGGTGAATCGCGAAGTCTGAGAATTTTTTTTTGGAACTTTGTGTCTATTCAATAACTCTCTTACAACCACCCATTTTGAAATAAAAGGGACAAAAATGATTGTGACAAGATAAATAGTCTCTTTGTAGACAATCTTTTTTTTTTCACTTTTTTTTAAAAAAACAAAAAAGGAGAAAGAAGCATTGATCTTTGGGGTGAGTAAAAATGATTTGAAAATTTTCAGATGAGAAAAATACCCCTATGTTTCGGGGTGGAACTTGTGTTGACAACAGTCTGGTGAGATCACCATATCTCTTCCCAAAATTTAAAAGAAAACAACAAACATGTTCCCATGCATATATCTATCTGATCATTTCATTCTTCAATGATCAACTGGCTTACATTAAATTCCCGATGCATACGTCTAGCACACTCATATGGAAGGTTATCTAACAAAAGACAACAGAGATGCATCAGGAATAAATAAACTTAATGCCAACCAGGACATGCAACTAAGATAAACTGGTGACCTATCAAGCTTCTCCTATACATATGATTGTCCAAGACTTAAAAGGAATGCTTCAAAATGGAGGGGATCATAACTTACATGCCCAACAAAGGATTTTCGTCAAATTGCAGCAAACGGGGAAGGGCGAACAGTCTGAGTATCAGGGTAGGCAAAGGGTTGATTCATATCAAGGCTACCATTTGTCGTCAGAACAACCCTGTTCCAATCAAAACAACAATGTTTTATTCTAACCATTCCAACATTACATGTAAACCAAATACTCAAAATGGTTTGAAAATGAGAGTCACAGGACAAAAACAAATCCAAAAAATAAAAAAGGAAATATCATATGTGCATAGATGTATCATACTTGAAGTTGCAAATATGTGCAAAACCATATCTGCATGGATGTATGAATGAAGTCAGACCTAAAAGAGAAAGAAAGAACAAATCCTAACTCATGAAGTTCTGTTGAAGAATTCTGGATTTTCTTCACCTATCCCACCATGGCTCTGTTCACTTGTTGGGGACATGTACCCGACTAGGTTAAAATTGGGCCTAGAAAGCAAGAAAACAATACAGATTCAAATGCCCCAACAACAAAAAGTACACCCACTCCCATTCCCACACCAGAAATAATAAAGAAATAAATAAATATTTTTCAATAAATAATAGAAAGAAAGAGAGAAAAAAGAAGGAAATTCAAGAAGAATAGTATCATTTTTTTATTATTATTATTTTTTGTGGAAACTAAGGAGAAGCATATCGTATTACCCAACATTTCCTTTATTTGGACAGTTCCGCTGGTCATGACCGAAATCCCTGCATGTAAGGCATTGTCTTTTCTTCTTCGCTTGATCCTCCGAAACAGGTTTAGATCTGGAAGTTGCTTGTGTGGGTGACCCAATATTTTTCCTCACAAAAGAAATATCTTCTTGAGCCTTTCGTAGAGTTTTCATTGCAAAATTGTACACAAGTTCATTTACTGCCCCTTCTGTTGCACATTTGACCGCTAGGTTGCACAGTTCATTGTATCGCGTGGTCTGAATAGGGTCCCAACTAGGATGAATTTCAATACGGTTTGCACTGAAAGGTGTGGCACTTGGATCATCCAAAGTAAGCATTGGGCTTCTCATCATACCTGATGAGCGCCTATGTGATCTTAGAAGATGTACTTTTCCTTGGGGTACCATTGCATGGTTATGTTCCTTAATAAATTTTGTAAGGAGCCACTTGTTACCTTCCCTCTTCACCCTTATCATGGCATTGCAGCCTTCCCTTGTTTGTGCTCGTGGCCGCAAAGTAGCAGGGTTCTTTGATGAACGAAAACCCTCTTTGGAGCATACAAAATCTCGACGAATAAACCTCCCATCACGCATTGAACGTATGGTCTTACTAGAACGAGTGCTAAACCCCATTTGCCTAGCATATGCATTATAGAACTCCTTTGCAGCTGCCTCAGATTCAAATAGCATGCCCACCTTTGGCTCATCAGCATTCTCATCAGGGGGGTTAACATCCACCGCCATTTCTTCATTAGCACGCCCAGAACAGAGCTCCATAACTGCAGGTGCATCAACATTCTCAAGTCTTCCAGGTTCATCCAATGAATTCCCTACATAAGATGAGTCAACATCTGCTACCATTTTCCCTTTCATAGGATCAAGCGGTCTCATAGGATCTAGTTTTCTAGCATTCCCCAAGGGATGATTATGCTCCTCAATAAATCTAGTAAGAATCCACTTAGACCCTTCCTTCTTTACTCTTACCATTGCCTTGCATCCCTCCCTTGTTTGTGGTCGTGGCCTCAATTTTGCTTGGTACTTTTGTGCACGAAAACCCTCTTTTGAGCATACAAGATCTCGTCGAATGAATGTTCCATCGCGCATAGAACGTGCGGTTTTACTGGCTCGACTAATAAACCCCACGTGCCGGGCATATGCATCATAAAATTCCCTCGCAGCTTCCTCGGAGTCGAAAACCATACCTATATATGGTTTGTCAACACTGCCCAAAGGAATAGGGTTCACATTGACTACGATTTCTTTTCCAGCACTATCAGAATCTATCTCCATAACTTCATTTGGATCAACATTTGCAAGGCTTCTGCATCCATTAGCAAACCCGACATTGAGCTCCATAACCAAATTTGGATCATTGGTTGCAAGACTTTGAGATTCGTTAGCAGCCCTGGAATCAAGCTCCATAACCACATTTGGATTGACATTTGCAAGTTTTTCAGATTCCTTGGCACCCTCAGGACACAGCTTGACAACCACATTTGGGTTAATATTTACAAGACTTTCAGATTCATGCGCACCCTCAGTTCCATGCTCCATAATCAAATTGGGATCCACGTTCTCAAGTCTTTCAGTTTCATTTTGAGCATTCTCTGAAAGAGACTCGACACCCACGATCATTTTCCCACTCATGTCACCATTTTCAGAGCCCACAGAATTTTCAGTGGATGTAACGCCTTGATTTATGGTGCTCTCCATTACGGTATTATCCAAACCCTACAACGAGTGTCTTTATGTGAGCTGCTAAAAACTTCAAAACAACAATATACTCTAATAAATTAAGGTGGAATATGGTGCTTCCAACACAAAAATCAGCTAAACAAAGATATAGTATATGACAACTTGCTCTCAAACAACTTGGCTCTTTTCTTACATAAATGAGAATAACATTATAAAAGTACCAAAAAAAGTGTAACAAAAACCATTTGACAAGAATGAAAAAAAATATACTTATACTAATCACATAAAAGAGAATGTTCAGTAAATAAAACATTTAACAAGATCAATAATGCACCTCACCTGAATGAGTCCTTTAAGAATGATTTGAACTTTAAAGACAGAAATGAAAGATCTAATCATTGATAAGAAGAAACCACAATGTGGATACAATGAAAAGGATAAAAGGATTTGAAAGACAGCTAAATTATTGTCAAAGATATCAGAGGAAAGATTTCACATAGACAAGCTTTTCAAACCCATTCCTAAATATGGTGGAAAAATCAATTTCACAAACATATAACAACTCAAAAATCAAGAGACTCAATGAAAGACACTTTGGTAGAAAAAGGAAAAGGGGGTAAAAACAAAAAATAAACAGATTAATACTCAGAGTGGTCATAGAGAAAAAGTAAAACATTGTTGCAGTAGCATTAAAATAACAGAATATATGCATGCAGGGATAGGTCGAAAATACACAGAATTAATATACTCAAATAACAATCAGAAAAAATTGAAACAAAAATAATAGAATGAATAAACAAGACCACGCCATAGTTTAATGCCAGACCCCACTTCCTGATTCAGAGAGAGAGAGAGAGAGAGAGAGAGAGAGAGAGAGAGAGAGAGAGAGAGAGACGACGAAGTAGGTAGGTAGGTTAGGTAGGTACGTACGACTACGTAACGAACGTAAACGTAAGTTAAGTTAACGTTAACGTACGTAAGAAGAGAG
>NW_006499705.1:43592-59810 GCF_000471905.2 Amborella trichopoda | reverse complement strand
ACGTACGACGACGAGACGAGAGAGAGAGAGAGAGAGAGAGAGGAGAGAGAGAGAGAGAGAGAGGCATTTCTGCATACCTGATTAGAGGCTGGAAGGGATCTGCTTTCATCTCTGACTGTCGGAGGATCTGCAGAGAGTGAGGCTTCCTCCATGGCAGCTTAGAGAGAGAAACACCTATTTGCTTCTTCGATCGCACAGGAACAATTCGAAGAGAGAGAGACAGAGAGGGGCTAGGGTTTCCTGGACTACAACGGAAGAGAGAGGGAGAGCACGAGAAAATCCAGAGACAGAAGGGAAAGTTTATCGTGATCCAATGGGAAACTATGGTATACGGTACTCTAAAGGATCATCCACCGTTCGTACCGCTGTCACTTATCAATATCCAACGGTTAAAGATCCTTTGGCTACCGTGAACCCTACTCCGTTGGATCATGGTATCGCCTGAAACTACGAGATCGGAGGAGAGAAATGAAGAAGAAGAAGGGGGGGTTGGGCTTCAATTCATTTAATATTTTATAGTGCTCCTTCTTACTATATAAAAGTTAGGTGCTCATCCGGGCAATCGCCGTCCACTAAATGGCTGGACCGTGCAGATGACAAACCGAGAGGCACTGGCTACAAGATCACATGTTATGTTACCGTTCTTTTGTTGTAGTCACGTCGTGATTAGGGCTGCCAACGGACCGAGCTTGGAACGGGGGCGGCCCTGCCCTGGCCCTATTCCCATGAGGGCCAACCCCAGGTTAGTTCTTATCAAGGCGCAGCTTGGTAGGGTGAAATTAAAATAAAACAAAGAAAAAAAAAAATGAAAAAAATACGGGTCGGGCCAAACCCACCAAATTTTGTGGCTTAGGCCCTAGTTTTGAAGGCTGAGCCACCTGGTCCATTGCCACCCGTAGTCATGATTTATGCGTTTGAAAATTACGTAGTCATGAAATTGTCATGTACTCCATCGCCCTATGGACTACGGTCTTGAAGGAGAAATGATGAGAACAATAAAAATGAGATCCGCATGGTTAACATTATGACCATGTGGTTATCACCGTCCCAGCATGGGTACGAAGGTGATGGAGAGACAGGGTCCCCAAAAAATATTATAACTGTAAGTCCTTCTCTCTTCTGTCACCATCAAGATTGGAAGGTGATAATCCGCACGCTCAAATTGTTATGTTGATCATATGCATAGCTTATGACCGTCATATGTAAGCTGTGTAAATAGTCATGTAGAGAGAAATCTTTTAATCTAGGTTACCATAAGCCTAAGCCTTAGGTTTTGCAATAAAAGTTGTGTTTGTGTTATTTGTCATAAAAAAAAAAAAAAAAATTGTGTTTGTGTTTTATAAAAAGGATAATTTATCAAAATAATTATAAGATATGGCTATTTAATATTTTACAAATATTTTTTATTACACATGATCATATAATAGTTGCAATAAGGTGAAATGTTGAATAATTCATCTTTTATATGTAGCTCGATCAGTTTTTTTTTAAAAAATGAATTGGTGGGCCAAATCAATTACACAATACTTTCAAGCAGCTTGATGCTTCTCAAAGGTTTTTGTATCAATGAATAAAAAAAAAAACCCCTCGAGGATTACAGAACATGGTGAAATTGGGAGGTCTTAGACCTCGATTAGTACCTATTGGTTATGTTTGGCAATTTTTAAAACACTAATAAAAGTAAAAATATATATCAAATATCATAAAAAAAAAAGAAGAAGTAATTTTTAGCACAAAAAATGTAATTTAACCATCGAGAAACCCACAAATATTCATTTCAACCTTGACGATCATAGATTTAAAAATAAAATAGATTTCAGACCCTAAAAATAATGTATCTTGTAACATGTTGGGGCTGTTTTTTTTTCAAATATTCACGTTTCAACTACATCAATACTATTCTTTGAACTTTAAATTTCATAATCAAACGTCCAATATAAATTTCTAGATCATCATAAGGGTTTTCTATAAAAAAAAATTAGATTTTAGGGTAGGATTTAGAAGATGCCATTTGAGATAAACTTGTAAGCCTAATGCGTGGGTGAGATCAACAATGAAGGTTGTGGTTCTTGTAGGTCTACCAATTGCGAGGTGTGGTGTCCACATGATGTGGATGCTTGAATAGTTCGGATTGAATCTAGCATCATCCAACGGTCATGAAATAGCTGTCTTTTTTTAATTTAAAAATGATATTTATTCAAAATTTGGGGCATTTTTATTTTTGTTTAAAAATTATATTTATCTGAAATAGATTCATTTTTTATTTATTTTCTTACTACTTTTATTGGGCGCACTTTAAAAAAATGGATACACCCTAAATTTAAGATCAAATTATTTTTAAATAAAAATAAAATATGAAAAACAAAGCTATTTTGTGAAGGTTGGATGGGGCCTTGTCCAATCTAACCTACTGGTCCCTACGAGGAAAGAAACTCTTCTTTTAAAATGTGGGGTTGTTTACAGTGATACTATTTATCTTTGGTACCAAGAGGTCACAATTACTTACAATCATTTGACGTGAAATCTGATAGCTCGTGTGTGTCACAAAGTTCGTGAAAATTCATTTTGAACTTTGAGTTTGGTCAATGAAATAAATGTAGTAACCCAATTTCACATCCAATGGTCAAGATTAATCGTGACTGCTTTATACCGTTGGTAAATGATCTCATTATATACTTTTTCTTAAAATATTGTTCGAGCCGTACCTAAAAACTTGCACTATAAATTTTTGATAAATTTTTGTGAGGGTCTATAAATCCATATTTTTGCCTCATGCTATGGAGTTTGAAGTTTCGATAATGGCATAGATCTTGTGAATTTGTGAACACTTGAAATGAATGGCCTACAAAGCACGTTACAAGATAGACTATTTTCAAGACTTGAATATTTTCTTTGTTGTGGTCGATATTGATTTACACCTTTCTGGAACTAAGATCATATTTTGTGTGAGAACTGCGGTGTAGCTAACATGTTTTTGATATGGCCATTTAAAACATTCTCCCATAAAACGAGTACCAGGACCATGAGGCTGTCACCGACCCACATATGGATTGGATGGTGATGGAGGGAAGTGGATCTTAATGTACAACTTCATTAGATGAATGGGAAAAATACCTAAACCACTCTCTTTAAAATCGTAATTTCAAATAACCCCCTGGTCATATAAACATCTCATGGAACCCTTGTTAAACAAATAATAACGTTTAACCCCTTCTTTATCTTTTTCTATTGTCCAAATTACAGAATTTATCTTTCTTATTTTTTTCAATAACCTTGTCATAAATATTGAGTTTGTGATGCCTCTTTTAACTTACTTATGAGATTCACGAGATGAGAGATAGATAAATATTGAGGAAATGTTGCTAAAAAGAGGAAGGAAGAGATCCACGAGTGAGGAAGAAATATAAAGACAATGAAAACTTTTCCAGGATTTAGATAAGAGAAAAGTTTATATAGAGCCGAGGTTCTAAACAATCAAATTTGAGCCTACCTTAAAAATTTCACTAGAAGAGATGGTTGTGATGCCCAAATATCTTGAAATTGATCTTCTCCACATCAAGATGTATGGACATGAGAAAAAAATGGATTGCAAGTTTTGAAATAGTATATTTTGTAACGCATTTTTGGATTCTCAATTTTCAAGATTTTCAAGTTTTCATAGATATGTCGATCCACACTAATTTTCAAGCTTTAAATATGAAAATATATTTTAAGGCTATCACAAAGATTTTCAATATTAAAAGTACATTTTTTGACAATATTTGAAGGTAGGCTCTAATTTGATTGTTTAGAGCCTAGGCTCTATACAAACCGCACCCTTTATATGATACGGTGATTAAGAAAAAAATGAAAGATAAATTAGGTAATTTAGACAATGAAAAATGTAAGGAAGGATTAGACGCCATCTTTTATTTTTAACTTGAGTGTTTCATGGGATGTTTAGGATTATAATTTTAGAGATGGGGGGTTTACATGGTCTGTCCCTGCTAAACCATCACCATCCCACGGCAGGTTCATGGTGATAAATGGCATGGTCCCTGGTGTTACTTTGACCTTGTGGATCATGCTATATTTTTCCAAAAAAGATATACTAACAATCGTTATCATGGTCCAATTTTATCGATGGGCGGTGATAGGGAGATTGAGAACTACCACCAAGGTCATGTCATGTTCTTCCCAGTCTACTATCCATCTCCGTCGATTAATTTATTGGGCAGTGATTATTTGTTGACTATAGCCATCTTGTAACATTTAATCTTACCTTTTGAGAACGAAAACAGCATAGTCCATTATTCACCCAAAACCAGGGTTGTCCGTTGAATCATTATTGCTCATTAACGCGACAAAATGGGAAATAAGTTTGAGACCCACAGGAGACACGACCTCATCCTATTCTCCTTCAATCATTTTCAATCATTTTACGTGATGTTGAAGTTATTGTTTTCAAATTTCAAGGGAGAGGTTTTAGGGACCTGGTTTTTATGCGGTCAAGCCTCCATATATAGAAATCCGGGCCTATTAATAAATCTATATTTATAGTAGATTTTAAGACGTAATTTTTAAAGATACGTAATCTCCACCATGGAGATCATGAATATAAAAAAATAAATAAATTTTAAAAACTAAAAATAATATTTCTTGTAAGAAAACATTTAGACCATTAGTTTTCATTGTTTTTAGATGGAACACCTAATTGCATCTATTTTTAAAATGGATGGTTTACACTTTCTGGATAGCATATATAGATATGTGGTCCAGCCTGCATGAAACAATTTTTCGTATTTTATCGGGTGACGTTTGTTTAAGGTATAAACAAGTGTTTAAAAAAACGTCGAGTCGAACCGGTCGCCCGGTTCGACTCGGGAATCGCCATGGACGGATCAAATCTGCGAAAAAAACGGTAATCGTCTGGTTCTAGAGAGAACCGGATGATTCTGTACAGTGACTCGCCGATTCACTGTACGGAATCGGCGAGTCCGTACAGTGATACAGAATTTTTTTTTTTTTGTTTGTTTGTAATCCATGATAGATTTTTTTGTAATACTTGATCGTTTTTTTGTAATCCATGATCGAATTTTTTGTAATCCATGATCGAAATGTTTGTTTTTTTTCTTGTAATCCATGATCGAATTTTTTGTTTTTGTAACCCATGATAGAATTTTTTGTAATCCATGATCGAATGTTTTGTAATACGTGATCGAAATGTTTGTTTTTTTTTGTAATCCATGATCGAAATGTTTTTTTTTTTTGTAATCCATGATCGAATTTTTTGTTTTTTGTTTTTTTTGTAACCCACGATAGAGTTTTTTGTAATCCATGATTGAATTTTTTGTATTCCATGATCGAATTGTTTTTTTCTTTTTTTGTAATCCACGATTGAATTTTTTGTTTTTGTTTGTTTGTTTTTTTTTGTAATCCATGATCGAATTTTGTGTAATCCATAATCGAATTTTATGTAATCCATGATCGAATTTTTTGTAATCCATGATTGAATTTTTTGAAAATTTGTGATTTTTTTTTTTAATCCATGATAGAATTTTTTGAAAATTTGTGATTTTTTTTTTTTAATCCATGATCGATTTTTTTGAAAATTTGTTATTTTTTTTGTTTAATCCATATTATTCAAAGAGAAAATGAGAGAGATGATGATTCTGAGGCCACCCTATCACAGCCATATTATTCACATATCGAGTCCCAACAGCAACAGTGTAGGGATGAGCACGACAGTGCAGGTGAGCATGAAGGATGGACAATCTTCGAGGATTTTAGATTGGGAACACAATAAAACACTAACACTCAGGGATTTGGGAATAGTCAGCGCCTGCTAATATCGATGATTCGTTTTTAGATCGAATCAATGAATTGTTAAACGAATTCAATCAATGGCACCAGCGTGACCGAGAAGAACAATAACGTCGTCTATCATTTTATTTTTAGATTATATGTTACTAATTTTATGTTTTATTGTAGTCCATGTATGTTGATATACTTATTCCATGATAATTATATGTTTATCCTTTTGTGTGATGTAAATTAAATGCTGAATGGCGGTTCATGCAAGGAAAGAACATATCAATATTCACATATTCATTCAAAACATGAAAATTCTTAATGGAGTACCCTCATTTCTTATTGAATTCCTAAAAAACAATATTTATAATGAATTTTAATAATTTTTTCGGATTTTTTTTAAGCTTTATTCTGATCGATTCACCCGATTCCGGATCCGGATCGCCGATTCGCCGATCCGTATCGATTTTTTGGAAGCTCGATCCGGGTCAACGATCCTTTTTTTAAACCATTGGTATAAACCTTATATCATTGAAGTAAGGTGTACCTCAACTATGCCAAATGCAGTTTCAGTGCCTCAAAACCTTGCAATGATATGAAAATCACCCCATTATGAAAGTTAAAGTTCCATAAATGATGATGATCAAGCAGATCCATAAATACTTGAAAATTTTGAAAATAGACGGTTTAGATAATGTGTTAGAAGATGAACACCCAAAATTTTGTTGGAAAATGGCTGTTTTGAAATTATAAAACTTTCCAATTAATATCTCAACCTCGAGATATTTAGATATGGAAAAAAGAGGATTTCAAGTCTTAAAATAATGCATATTGTAATACATTATATAGATCGTTTATTTTCAATACTTTCATGTATTTATAAATGTGCTTGATCTTTATTATTTAAAAAGCTCTAATATTTAATATTAGGGAATTGAAACACATTTTCAAGCCATCATAAGAGGTTTGGTACCGTAATTTTATCCTCCAGGGTTTGAAGGCATTCCTTACTTTAATTGTTTTAGGTGGGCACCTTATTTAAACCACACCCCCATTTCCTTACTTTAATTAAGGTGGGCACTTTATGTAAACCACACCCCATTTTCAATGGAGGGGTTTTAGCACAACAGTCAACTCATGTATAAAACTGATTGTTCGATAATGTCGACTATCATGAACATGAATGTGAAAAAATTTAAATTCTAAATACTAAAATGATTTAAATTTTTTATTGGAACATATTTGGACTACTTATTTTCATTCATTTAAAATAAACCATATTTAAAAGTTTAGCATTTGTTTTGGTTTTCATATTCATGATAACGGCAGTAGAGATTATCAACATGTGAAATTTTAAATATAGAAATATAACTTTCCTACTTGCTCTAGCAACTAGAAAAGCTTCCATTATGTCACAAGAGACAAAATGTATAGGTACATTCACTTTGGAAGATTATTTGAACTCCATATATTGGGAATGTTTAAAGATTCATATTTTTTTTTATTTTCTTCTAAATATTGATCATATTATGATTCCAAGGTGATTTCAAAATTTAAAGCCAAACTAATGCCGCTAAGTAAGTGTTTTGCCCTCAAGAGTAAGTATAGAATATGTTCTAACAGGGCATATAACAGGAGGGTCCGAGGGTATTTCAATTTGAAAAGCATTAAACATTAAAGCCCCAATATTAAAATAAAGGATTGGATAATATAAAGATCATTTATTTTTGATACAATGAAGTCATAATCATCTTTAGCCATCAGATGTGAAATCTAATGCCTTTAGGTATGTACGTAGTGTGTGAAATTTTATTTTGGACTTTGTGCAAAGTTAGTTGCACACCTATAATCACCTAATTTCACATCTAAGTGTCAACAATGATTATTACTTCCTTATACCAAAATAAAATAATCATTTCTTTAAAAAAGGGTAAGGTTTGTACAATGTGCCCACCGTATACTATACAAGTAAGGTGCACCTCTAAATTTTGCTAGAAGATGTAGTTTCAATATTAGAATAGCTTGAAAATTTATGTTCAACTTTAATTATGAAATTTAAAATTCTAAAAGAATGTTGTTGATCGTGCAAATCTATAAAAACTTAAAAATCTTGAAAATAGATGATCCATAAAACTTGTTACAAGATGCGCTTTTGTGAAATTCTTTTTTTCTCTTTATATTCATACATCTTGAGTTCAAGGTAATCAATTGGAAGGTTTTTCAACTTTGAAACTCTCTTTTCTATTGGATTTTTTGACATGCACCTTACTTCAATAGTATAGGGCTGCAACCTTATCTAAACATTTTCCAGGGATTAAAACCCCAACCCACTCGTTATAGGATAAATCTTTATTGCATCCATATTTATATGCGTCTGCTTTCAATATTCGATATTTGAGATGAAACTTCGGATATAAAATTTCACAAGTGAGAAACAGACAACAGTTTTGCTATATTGATAGTTAAATCAATCACAAGAAAAGATCTGAATTGTCTATACAAAGATATAAAAGGATACAATATTTCAAGTCCCCAAATGAATTTTGGAAACCATATTAACTAACAAGTTCAGTTGCACCTTCTCTTTCAAAGTCCAAAGCTCTCCATGTCTGCTGCAAGCCAAACCGGTAAAAATATATACCCGTCTATACTGCAAAATATGCTTCTTTTGCTTATAAAAGGGGCTCATTCTTTCTATGTATCGGGAACGAACAAAATTAAGTAACCCCACATGTAATCTTTTCAAACTATATCTATCTAGTTATGCTTCCGAGGACGTAGATTATATGTCTTTAGAGTGATTGTGGAAACTGACTCCTCTTCATCATGTAGGATTGGTATATAATCAGGATCATCGTCTAAGCTCTCATCCTCTTGCAATTCTTTGTTTATCCATGAAAGGAATTTTGTATCATTATTTGTCCCTATAGACAGCTTCTTCTTCTCTGCAAAACAGTAAAAATAAGAGAAAAATCAGAATCCGAAAAAAATATGGGGACTGATTGCATGATAGTAAGGTGGGGCCCACATTCAAGCAATTGGGTGGTACTCGCACTGATTGATTGGTTGGCCACAGAAATGGACAGCCAATCAATTTTAGGAATGACTTTTAGGTTTGGGTCATTAGAGTGGCTAGGTGCCACAACATGATATCTAGAATTCCAGTCCTACCGAGGTCCCAAATTAACGTTCAAACAAAAAAAAAAAAAAAAAAGAAAAGAAAAGAAAGGGCAGTCCAGTTGTGCCCTTTTTATTGGAAGTTATATATCATTTCGCAATATTAAAGACCATCAGGAATTCAACTTCAAGATCCAAATGAAACAATACCTGTGTATGCTTCCATGGCATTAAGTTTCTCGACCACAGTCAATAGCATCTGATGGTTTAGAACTTCGTAATCCCTGAAATTAGACCTCAATCAGGAAAATAACGATGACAACTTGAAAATATATGTGCGTATGTGTGTTTGCAAGTGTGCGTGGGTGGGCTTGTGTGTGCACATGTGCAGGCAGTAGGATTTAGTGGCTAAGAATAGTACCTGAAAGTCAAAACAGAGTAGAGAAGTTGGACAAAGGCAATGACCACAAAAGAAATTCGCAAGTACAAAACTTTTTCTGCAAACTGAATATGTTGATCAAGTTCATCACTTCCAAACCGGATGATTGCAAACTCCATAGCAAAAATGACACAGAGACCTGACATAACCAAACTTGGTTAGACCACTCAGAGGTGATACATGAAGTTGCCTCCATATATGAAGCAAGAAAGTTCTCAAATTCCAATCCATACGTTTATGTACACATGCATGTGCCATGGTGTGCAATCACATGCACACACTATTATATGTATTTAGAACAGGCAAGCAGTCAACAGAAAATGCAAAAGCTAATCATAGATTCAGCAATCACTAGGTTCAAGAGTACTTAAGAGCTCTAGCTGCTGCGAAGAAAAATTGTTGGAAAGGAAGAAGACCTAAATGATTCAATGTTTTTATTGATGTAAATGAATATAGGTAAAAAATAGTCATGTTATCAATTGAAAATAGAATCAAATATAATTTATGTTTAGATATATAACGACATCAAAGAAATAACAAATTGAATATGGTGCTCTTGCTGAAACCAACCTAAATATAGGCGTGCTCTTATGCCACATGTTTGCTTCGTACTTGTGATCATATATATAAAAACCATCATTCCCAAGTACAAGAAGAAGGCCTTGATGGCACGGGACTCCGATAGAATTGCTTTGTGCAGGGAGAAAAGCTTATCCAAAGCTGTGAAAATGGTTGCTTGCTTTAATTCAAATGCTTCCTGAGAAAAAGAAATGAACATATGAATAATGAGTCAGTGATCACTATCTTTATTAAGTGATTCATCTAGAATAAGCATGTGTTGGAAAGTACACAACAATCCAATGGACTATGGTCTATTACATCAAAGAGTTATCCACTGTCCATTCCTTATGACAGACATTGGATTCACCTTTGGACTACAATATAGAAAAATCCCTTAAACAATGATAGACTTCCCAATATTATATCCTAAAGAAGCATGGGGAAGCATACTACAATCCAAAGGACTATAGAAAGCTGTAGCCCACTACGGTCACCGCTGTCCAAAGAAAAGATGGTTGGTGTTGATGAGAGCATGGGAGCCGTCGCTATTTTCACTCTTGTTCTGGTCGGTCTCACTATCTCTCATTCACTTTCCATTTTTTCATTGGACAATGATGACCCAAATGGACTATAGGTACACTGCAACCACTATATTATAGTATACTTTCCTAGATTATAGTGTACTTTCACAAGTTCCAACTGTCTTTTATACCTGTGCAGCCAATATGCTTAGAGAGTTTTGAATCAGGTGGTCATGAGCCTGACGAAGTTGTTCTTCCCTATGAATGAGCTCAAGTTGTTGTTCTTGACCAAAATCAGTTAATTTTTTCAGAGTGGACCTGCAAAAATCCAAGATTAAATGAACCATGCAAGGACTACAGTCCACATTTTTTTTGATTTATAAGGACTACATTTCACATTGAGATTGGCAATAAAAAATGCTTGCTATTGTAGTATAAACAATTAAAGAGGCTTGATATTTAAGCTTCTTTCTTCCAAGGCTTGAGAATGAAATTGGTTAAGATTACAATTCCGTCAAGAGCTTGATAATAAACAATATTCATTATTAAGTAAATCTATGAAGATCAAAAGCAAAACAAGTAATTAATGCTATTTGTACCTGCTCTCTTCAAGAGCTTGAGACTGAAATTGGGTGAGATGACCAAGCCCTTCGAGCGCTTGGGATTGTCCATCAAGAAGTTGCTTCTGCTTGATCAATGACATAGCAGCAGCATTCCCAATATCATCTGCTTTGTTTTGAAGGCTCTGCAACTTTGAAGACATGGACTCCCCAACTCGATTGATTTCTCTCTGTGTTTCTATGGCTTTTTCTGAAAGGCTTGAAATGCCCTTCTCCAAGCTCTCATGAGACTCATGAAGAAAGCCCATGTTTAAGTCCAGTCTCTCCCTCATCCTTTCATTCCCCTCCTGTAACTCTGATTGAGAAGAAACTATCTCTCTTGATTGCTCGAAAATAGTAGTGGATTGCCTCATTAAGTTGATAATCTGATCTTCTATGGCCATTGTCTTTTTAGCCACTTCTGTTGCTTGAATATCTATGGAAGTCAAAGAATCAAAAATCTGATTTGAGTTTTGCAGCAAGGATTTCGATCTCTCCTCAATGGTTTCTAACTTTTCCTCTGCATATCTGGCTGACTTTTGCAAGTCGTTTACTAGCCTCTCTGTTTCATGCTTGAATGCATCAGTCCTGCAAATATGAAAAACGAGTCTTAAAAATAAAGGAAATAAATAATCCTAATTGATCTTGAAAAATTCAATAGAGGAATTATTTGGAAGTGTGGTATTTCAAAGTAGATAGAGTTTGTAGCAAAACAGAGGATATTGCTGTACAGTGCTTCAAATCTGCACAAGTAAAACATTAAAAAAGAAAAAAAAAGGAAGCAGAAAAATGTGAAACCATGACTGAATTGTTCTGCCCACTAGATTCAATTGAGGATTATACATAGGAAGAAAATCACATGGATTACCTCAAAGACAAGAAAAATCTATGCTTAAAAATATCTCCATGAAAACTCCCTAAAAATGTTATATAGATGCTGGCTATACGATTATCTAAATAAGTAAAAGCTTGTGAAGTATATGTGCTCAAAAACTAAAGTCCTGTAAAATGATCAATTAAACTTTAAACTAAAGACATTCATAAATTTGAACTAAATTTGGTAAAGGAATCAAAAGAATACATAAACCTTAACAATAGAATATCACTGTAAAATACAACTCTACCAGATTAAATCATAATTCCATAGAAGAAGGGGACAAATTAACTCATTCTTTCATAATGGAATTCTTTAGTTGTAGGACATAGGAAACATCTTTTGGAAACTCAAGACCATAAATAAGATCTTTGATTACTCATCAACTCTGACTCAGAGTTACCGAAGTCCACTCAGAACCGGTGCCCTGCTGGTTCCAGATGGACCAGAGTCGGATCAGATGAGCCATAGTAGGATGATCTAAGTCTGGCCCGAGTCTTCAAAACAGAGGGAGCTGCCAAGCCAACTTGGGACTCACCCAAGTCACACGGCCATGTGGCCCCTGCCCAGTTCTGAAACTGGTTCCATGGTTTTGGACACTGATTAGAATTATTATACTTCAAAAGTCCCAAGTTCTAAAGAAGCAAAGAAACCATGTTAGCACTACTCATGCAAAAACCAAGTTCAGAGGGTGGTCAAACAAACTGGAGCACCCAGTGAAATTGTCAACCATACAAATAGGTCCATTTCAAGATTTTCCAGAAAACAATGAAAATTCAAGCAAAACATGCAAATAGCACTCTTTGAGAAAGGAGCAAATCATCCTATGGACTCAAGATAACGACACCTAACAAAGCATTACCCAGGAAACAGGTTTGGTCTTGTATTTATGATTCTTCCAAAACCTAATTAAGAATTTTGTAAAAGCAAACGATTAGTGTGACACCCAATTTCGAATTTCTATAAGAATTAAAAAATTGAACTTCAATTTCAACCAGGCAAAAACACTTACCAAATTCATAAGGAAAATAAGAAAAAAAGAAATTACTTAACTGTAAGTGATGGCAAATAGAATTCACTTCAAGGAAGAACTCGAGGTACACTTTATGGGCACCTTCATCAATGTTCTTTAGGCATTTAGACATGGGGCTTTTCAAGTCACAGTAAGGAAAAGGGGACCTCCCTGAATCCTTATGAAAACAATCACTTAGATGCCAAGCAAGCCTTGATTTCTTCTCTTGGTCACTGATTATCTCTCTACAACTTGAAAACAGGGCCTTATAAGCATTTTGCCAACACGAATTTGAAACTGTGAGTTTAGTTTTCGCATTCTCAGTCAATTCTCTTCCCTTTGAATTGCTTGAAAAATCCATGGAGAATTCCGCTGCTATGCCTATGGGGGCGTTCCAAACCTCGTACTGATATTGATTATTAGTTGAAGAAGAAAACCAACTCCATGAGTAGGATTGAGAGGGAGAAGATGATAAGATTAAGAAGAAAACAAGAGCCAAGTTGAGATTATCCATGGAAACTACTTCTTCGTAATCCGATTTCGGCTCCTCCTCGGCTTGGTTTTGAATTCCAACTTGCGCTCCACTTTACCCCTCTCTCTCCGTTATACCTTCGTTTCTCCTAACTGCATAGGAAACAATGGAGTCTTACTATATATTAAGAGAGAGAAAGAGATTTCTCGGAACGCAGAAGAGAGAGAGAGAGAGAGAAATTTGTTGGAAGGGAAGAGAGAGAATGTGGAATTCTTGGAGCGCAAGTAGCCGTTGGGAACTTTTGGCGCCAAAATCGGAAGTTAGCGATTGTAGAAAAAGACAAGAAAAAAGGACAAATGGAAACTCTGCCAAAAATAATAAAAAAAAGGGAAATAATTATTTTTGGCGGGTCCCACATTTCAATAAGCCAAAGGATTTTACGCGCTTGAGGGAGTATACTAGCCATCTACTCCCACGAGTAAAATCTAATATGAGTATTTTCATACTCCAAATTTTAGGGGGTGCAACCTTTTCTAACTATATGCTATAGTTAATAAAAACAAATTCCAAATTATATTATTTATGGTCTTAAAAAAATAATACCTCAAAGTTGAAAACCAACTTGTGAGGCCCATGATTCAAGTATTAAAAAGTCAAAATTCAAACATTTTTGTTTGAATATAATCATCCGGTGGTTTTAGAAAAAGAGCTCGGTCGTGGTGGTAGCACCTCCATACCTAATTATCATTCTATCTTTCCCATTGAATTATAAAAAATAATAGTAATCACTTTTTTAAAAGGAAAATTGTTTTATACGAGCTGGATCGCATTTCTACATATACGGTCCAGAAAGTGAAAGCATCCATCTTTAGGCGTTCCATCTAAAAACAATAGAAATTAACTGTCCAAATGCTTTCTTATTATAATTATTATTTTTAGTTTTAAAATTCATTTATTTTTTTATATTCATGATCTCCATGTTAGAGATTACATGTCCTTAAAAAATTAAGCCTTAAAATCTATCTAAAAAATAAATTTATTAAGAGGCACACATTTTTACATATGCAGGCTGCTTGACCGCAAAGAAACCTGCCCTTTCTAAAATTTTGAATAAAAAAATCCTTTCAAGGTAGTCCTTGCCCAAGAGAGTAAGTGTACAATAATGCGCCCAAGGGAGCATAGTATGCATAAAACCCTCTCGAATAAATTTCGCGAAATTGCTATTTTTGGATTAACGGAGCACTAAACAAGATGCCATTTTCGTCTTCCTACGAAGATTAGAGTGAAATCATCCTTAGTTTTTAACATTTTCCCAATAAAATAATAAGATACATAGCCAAACAGTTATTTACGTTTCTATTTATGAAAAGATGTGTACTAAAATTGCATAAAATCTCCCATTTCCTAAAGCTATAAGAATAGGAAAAGGTTTATAAAAGGATGTAACCCTGTAATGTAGAACAACGGAGGATGCCCCTAAAAAATCCATCTGAAAAGGTAGTTTAAGTGTTGAAAACCCTCTTATTGATCATCTCGAGATCGAGATATATGACCATGAAAAATACAAAGATTTTAAGTCTAAAAAATAGTACATTTTACAACATATTATCTACACCGTCCATTTTCAAGATTTTCATATGTTTATAGATCTACTTGATTTTGACCATTTTTTAAATTCAAACTTTTATAATTAGATATAAAAATAGATTTTGAGATAATCTTAAGAACATTTTATGTCAAAATTATATACCATGATAAAATTTGAATGTGCACCTTACCTCTACAACTACGGATGCATCCGTATGTCAACTGCACCCCTAAGAATAACGGTGTGGTTAGCTTGAGGCCACGGTTTTACCATAAAAAATCAAGTCATAATTGACACGGAAATACAGTTTCGATACCAGAAATCTCCGTTGAATAAATTTTTCTGGTGAAATGAATTCTAAAACTCCAAAGATAACACAAATCTAGCATATTCATTATGTGATTATTGAAATTGGACGGTCTATATAATGCGTTACACGATACATTATTTTTAGTGTTTCAAGTGTATTATTTTGGTATCCGTAAGTTTGGAGGACGAGATGATCAATTTGATATTTTTTAGCATCAAAATAATTTACGATCCGATGGTGTCCAAGCCGCCGACTTCATTGTAGCCCTACACTAACCTTTTGAAAGATTATATGCTCCCACTGGAGTGTATGCTGAGTGTATGTGTTGGCATATGTTTACGGGGTCCATTTGATTCTAAATTACCCATAATGTGTGTGTATGTGATAGAGAGAAGACTTATGAATTGTGTTCGTTTGAGTAGTTAGTTGTTCACGATTGAAACACTACATTTTGTAAGGATATGATCTGTATTTCTTTCATTCTTATTAATAAAAATGGGTAAGGATATGATTTATATTTCTTCCATTCTTATTAATAAAAATGGATAAGGATATGATATGTATTTCTTCCATTCTTATTAATAAAAATGGGTAAACGGCCTTCTATCTCATTGACTTACCCAAAAAAAACACTGCATTTTAAGTTCAATTCTTACCGTTGAACTACTAAATAAATAAATAAAAGAATTAACACTCAAAAGATGAAGAGACTGGACTTCCCTTGAGTTCAACCCTTTTACACAACTAAGAGAGAGAGAGAGGACTTCCTTTTAGTTCGCATCAAACCAGCTTTTGATTTAGATAATTAACAAAAACTTTTTTCTGGTTATGGAGCGAGCATTGAGAGATTTTGATTACTTGAAAAGGCTAAAATTCTTATTTGCATCCAAGAGTTTTGCATGTCTATTAGAAACAAGTTTACTCGTGGAATTGGG
>NW_006499705.1:8517-27616 GCF_000471905.2 Amborella trichopoda | reverse complement strand
AACTCAATCAACTAACCTACTAAACTTCTGCCTACAAATCACCGCTATATCATCTGAATTGGCCTTTTTATCACTTGAAGGATAATTGAATAATCAACTAACCTTCCGCCTACAAATCAGTGTTGTGAAACAAGCGATAATCAACTCAAGAATAGTGAGAATTTTGTGTGGCGGACTTTTTTTACCCGACGGATCCTGTGCGGCAGACTTCTTTTACCCGAAGGATCATAATCGACGTCGAGTTCTTCGATTGGTCACATCTCCAAATTATTTTAATGTTCAACATGGTTGTTTATTGAAAAACATTTTTAATAAAACATGGTCTTAAAGACTATTGAATTTATCTTCACAATTGAAAACTTCTATTAAATAGTTATAGATGATATTAAATATTATTGCAATATAATATTAGCAACAACACGAGAATAATATAATTTCTTTAAAATTATGAAAGAAAGAAATAATTCAAATATACTATTTGTGATAAAATAAGATTAGATGCAGACCAAAATTTTTTAAATGTTGTTTTAAATAGAGGAATCAAGAGAGACATAGTGCAAATGAAAAACAGGGAGAGAAAGCTAGAGGAGATGGGATAAAAAATCATAATTAGAAAATAAAAATATTTTTATCAAAATAATTTGTAAAAAAATCCTTAGAAACCATGTATATATTTCCATCACAACAATGACAACAGCTGTTGTTTTATTGCGATGATGTTATATATTTCATTGTGTTTCTATCACATATTTATATAATTATTTACATGATCATTTTCTTATGTACAACACACGTAATCCAACGAATAAATTATCAAAACACACTTAATATTTGAACTAGTTCACATTTTAGATGTATTTTGAAATCCTAGCACCTCTGTTTTATTTTTTTCAACGCATGATTTAGATGTCATTCCTCTTTTAAGTTGTGGTCCACTTGGGCAATTGAATTGTTTCTACTGTGCATTCAGGAATATAAAGAACTCTTTGGCTTTAGCATTCAGTACTCAGTAAACACTTGTTAACAGCATAGGAATTCTAATTTGGATGTTAAATCCAAAAGAGATCAAGGAGGCTTAAGATGCAGGCCTAAGATCTTGGTCGCCCATCTTCCCTCAGAGAGAGAGAGAGAGATATGATTCCATAAGAGGAAAGAAACAAATGTAAACTGTAGTTCAGAGGCAACCACTCTTTCCCTTCTACTTCACCATCACTCTTGGCCTAGTCCATCTATTTCGGCTCGACATGAATGTGCTCTGCTAGGCTATCATCTCCCACAAGACTTTCATGACTTCTGTTCATAAGACCTTCATTATCAAATGACATGTCACCTTTGTGTGAATCCACTACGAAATTGAACCTACCACATCACAAATCTATCACCACATCACGAATCTATCAGAAGAATCCCTCTCTTTTTTAATGTTATCAGAAGAATCTCTCTCTCTCTCTCTCACTGAATCACACGAACACTACCAATTTCATGCAGGCTTGAACTACCCGAATATTATAGACCGAAATTAGGAAAGTATCACACAATATAGCAACATCAGAAATCACTCTCTCTCTCTCTCTCCCTCTCTCTCTCCCTTTCTCTCTCTCTCTCACAATCATACAAGGCCCAGGAGCCATGGGAACCAAAACGAAAAGCAACAAAAAACCCATGGACCTTACACCCATTGCTTCTTTGTCGCCTCCATTCTCTCAAGTAAACTTGCAATTTCTGCTTCCATCCTCATCTTCATATTGTGGTAATCACAGTGGGAGCTCTCCAAGACTTTCAGTTCCTCCATCTTCTTTTTACGCTTGTCCTCTGCTTCATTCAAGCAAAGCTTTGCAAGCTTGGTAACATACTCTTCTTCGAGTTTCGCACTCTTTGCTCGAGCGATTCTCTTGAGCCCCTCTGCCTCCTTTTGGGCATCATCAGCTCGGCTCTGAAACATTATTGCCTCTGCTTCTTTCATCTTCACAAGACCCTCCAAACTATCAAACCCGACTTTCTTTTCTGACAAACTACGCTGAAACCCTACTTCTTCACCAGTAACTCTCTCATGGCTATTAGAATTCCTATGAATGTCCCCTTTGATGCTAGAAGAGTTGGCTCTATAAATAGGGTCTTGAGTATGGACAGGAGGTTGACCAGAGACATCTCTTTGCACAACTGCCAACTCTTTAGAAGAGCAATTTGATCCAGAAATATCTGAAGCACCAGCTGTATACAAGATGTAAGAAGAGTCAAAATTCTATGGAGCAAATATGACAATTTTCAGCATAAAAGGATCATCAGCATTGAGTAGTAAGCCGGCAATGCATGAGAAGAACACAAAACTATAGATTTATTTCACATATATGTTGTATGCTATACATGGGTAAAGAAATGCTAAAAGCAGGCACATATAAATCTAGTATTTCAATAATGATAAACAGATAACTATGTGAATGACCTTGTAGTTAGGATTCCCAGAAAAGCAGCAGATAAAATCATCATAAATTTTTTTTTTTAAAAAATGATTTTTTTATCAACATAGAGAAGTGGGATAGATACCAAAAATTCCAGTATGTCATATATCCATATGGCCATGGGATAACAATAGACAAGCAGTTGGAGGATTTCGATGCAATATTTAAATCAGCATTCAAATAAACAATAGGTAATCTACAGTATCAACACAGAAAGTAGCATAATCTCCTAACTGACCATGGTAATCTTCAAGGGAAAACATGAGCCTCTATTTGTAAACTGATTCCATGATGTCTAGTTTTTACTAGTCTCGTCAAGCCATCCTAATCTCAGAATGAATTCATTTCTTCTTCTAAACATCATTAGCTATAAATTGATTAAGATTACATACCAAGAGAAAAAGCAGAAACAAAAATATTAATCACCAATCATAACAAACTAAGCATCCTAATATCTGGATGATTTTCATCACTTGGGAACTCTTACGGAGAAAGTGCCCCCCACAGCTATAGGTGTTACATTTTAAACCCTTTGGAATATCTCCAACTTATCCAGAACTAAACTTGTTGGACATCAGTATGACAATCTTTAACATTGGAATCAAGTGGGGAGATGTTCAACTCATATTCTCAAACTCAATATGGACAAATCACAGTTCTAAAGTTCTTGAATCTTTATCCCTTCCAAAAGAAATAGACCAGGAATTCATCAAGTGACGAAAAATAGAGTGCACATGGCTGTCAGTGCACTAGAACAAAATAGTCCCTTGGTAGAGAAAAGTAGAAAAATATACAACTAGGCAACAAAAGTCAAGAGAACCGCCTAAAAATGATAAAAATGGATGCTAGGTGATGTTTGGTGATTGCAGCCAAAACATAATTGAGAACAGAATATCTAACAGAGAAAAGAAGAGTAGCAAAGAGGTACCATGTGAGGCTCTGAGTATGGCTTGGAAGAAAAAGGATGCCAAGTAGAAAGGGTCTATGAATACGCAAAAATAAGTAACCTAACAAGAGGATGAGTAGCCTAAATTTATGCATTTTTTCCATCTAGCCTTCCAAAAAAACCCAAAATAAGAAAAAATAAATGGACCCAACCTTTTTTAGGGAAAATATGCCCACAACAAGGTTGTAAAAAAACAACCGGGAAATGACCTGCAGGTTTCTTTGACAAAACAAATAGGAAATGACATGCAGGTTCCTCAAGTCAGAGGGATGATCTGGTTAGGGCTGAGAATGGGTCAGATCAGATCCAGATCCACTAGGATATATTTTCGGATACGGATCCAAAAAAATTATTTTATATCTATAAAATAATATAACAAAAAATCCTAAATAACATATATATAATACATACATATACATGTATATATATAAAATAAGATATAATATATTAATAACTAGATCGGATCCAGATCAGATCCACCAATACCGGATCCAATCCAAATTGCTATTCGATCCAAATTTTGGATCCCGATCCAACCCGTCGGATCCAAATCTTGGATCCATATCCAGATCTGGATGGGATCCAAATCGGGTAAATTCTCAACCCTTTCTGGTAATTAAAATATTTTTCTACGAGAATGTGCCTTTTATAGGCCCAAGGACAACAATGGAATGTGAATGATGGGCAGAAAAAAGCCAACTCCTCTTAACATTGATCTCCTTCACATGTACAACATGCACATCACAACGATGGGAACAATAAGTAGAAAATGAGGAGTGATGTACACAAAAGAAAAGACATTTAGAACATAGTAGATGAGGCCATTAATTGGATAGAGTCTGAGTGAAGCAACAATGTTCTCCAACTAATATGTGCCAAACTTCATCATAAATATGGTAACCGAAACATAAATGGCTATAATTCAAATATCGATTCTCAACATGAACAGATAAAGTTACCTAACCAGACTTCAATGTGAACATGATTCTCAAAACTCAACACAAAGGGCTACATATTAAGTTGTATCCTAACAGGAACAAATCAAGTTACATAAATCTAAAAATTGAGCATATGCATTTGCTCTCTCATAGATACTAATTGGCATTTAAAACAAAATCACATTGTCCAGATATGGAACAAAAAGAGAACTAAGAGAAAAAAGAACAAGAATTCTTCAAAAAGGAAACTGGAAATCTCAATAGAAGGAAGAGCAAGGTGTGCTAGTAGATGAAGATGGGGGATGGAGACCATCTTAAGGTCTTGTTCAGGAGCTCATTGGCACGACCAACTCAGTTGGAGGCTGGATCCTAGACCACTAGGCCTTAAAGGAGATCGGAACACTCCATTTTATCATGTCTTCTCAAATTCTAATAGAAGCAATGAAGCGGTTATCTAAGTTGCTGTAAATCAGGTGACCTTTTGTCGATGTAATGAGATAAATGATGAAATAGTTGACTTTCTAACAAAGCGAAGGTGTAAGACCCCCTTTGGAGCAATATAATCTCAAAATAATAAATGTACAAGTGCTTTATGGATCTAGATAAACATCATTAGGGAAGAAGTAAGAAAAATTTTCTTTGATGTTATGGTCGAGTTCCTGGGTATGTACCTTCAAAATTTTAGAAAGTTCATTAAGAGGGATTTTACGAAGTGTTTCAGGAATTCCATAATGGAAGTTGGATGGCTGAATGTTCTGATGTTACTTTTATCACCACGTACCTCAGAGGTGGGGAATTCAAATAAAAAGAATAGATTCTGGATTGGTAAGATGTTTCATTCCTCTATAAGATCATCACTCTCAAGGAGACTCAAAGAGTTCATGTTGTTATTCATTCAGCTCAAGGACGATTAGTGCAAGCTGGGCACATTCTTGAGGGCTCCTGGCCTGCTCATGAGCTCAATCCAAAAGATAGATGCCAAAGGAATATGGCTACATTGATTAGGAACTCGTGCTATTTCTGCATAAGGAGAAAGATTTTAGGGGATCATGGATCTTATGGACGCAAGCTGAATTTCTATAACATCTTCCCGTCGTGACTAATGGAAACGTGACACCCAGGTATTAGGCAAGGACATCTCTTGGCTCCATGTCAAGGTGCTACTATGGAGAATGTTGTCTGACACTGTAGAAAGTTTCTTTTCAAAGATGAATCAAGCCCCTCCCCTTTTGTCATGTCTAAAACTGAGCAAAATCATACATATAGGGAGAAGATTCAGTTGAACAGCTACCATTTAAAATTCATGTTTAAATGCTTTGGGCAAGGCTATGGAGAAACAATAAATTTGGAATGATCCAAACTGATGGGCATTGATGCCCATACATTGAGAGCCAAGACTCTGGGTGAAGTGTGCATAAGGTGGTCTTATTATCATCATATTTACGATTTACACTCTGTGAGCGTGCCCCTTAAACTCCACGGAGTCCAATAACAGTCGAGCATCATGCTTCTAAAATACAATTTGGCAAGTAACTAGATCTATTACATGTTGCTATATAAGGTCACTAAAGACAGTTGGCAAACCAGATTAAGAAACTAAAAGGATTCCCTAGAATGGTGAGGAATTAAGAAAGAGTTTCCATGGATGTTAGATAAACTTAGACCTAGGGTGGAATGGGCATCCATGGCACATTGAAATGAATAAAATGCATAATGCATTAAAAAGTGATGCCATCTCCATGTCCTTGCACAGGGTACAATAATGTTTCAAATGCTCCCAAACACAGGTCATCATAATCATCCAAGCCTTATCCCAACTATATGGGGTGGGCTACATGGATCTTGTTATGCCATTCTACTACATCAAGGGTCATCCCTCAGTCAGATCCAGGATTCATCAAAAGATGTGGCAAAGGTTTATGTTGGCTGCCCCACTAATACAACCCTCCCCCTTTATCAAGGCTTGGGACCGGTATGACTGGCTTGGGACCAGCCATGGCGGAGTCTCTCCCAAGCACATGTAAACCATCTAAAAGAAGATCCTTTCCAACCTAGAACATCATAGGTGCTCATGTCTTGTGATAAATTAGTAATTTAGCATGAGAAGATACGAGGATATGGTTGTAACCATATCAAGTAAGCCATGAAGTAATGTAGTTTCACTACAAGTTAAATGGAGATAGAAACTAGAAACTAAAGGAAGACTGAAAATTTTCATGCCAAACAAATACTAATCCAGCTACTACATGGTAATTTCAAGATATCTGCAACTAGGATCACCTGGATTTTCTAATATAACAGAACCAATAAAATATTAGAAAATAAAAAGCATTAGCAGAAGTTAAATTGGGTGACATTGAATGAGGAAGTCGATCTTATGCTTCAGTTGTGCAGAAGTTGACATTTTTATAGATAGATAAGCATGGAGAACAAAAATGAAGTCACATCTCAAGGTGCAGGAAATTAAATAACAAGAAGAAAAAGAAAAAGCAATAAAACAAACAACAGTCACCTAAAAAAATTATAGTGAAAGATAAGTAAAATTAACTAAATTTCCCAGCAATGTAATCTAAGGCAAGGTCTTCAAAGCAAAGCAATGTAAATTTTGCACTGTATCATAACCTAGCATCATTTTTGCCGAAATATGATAATTACAATCAGAAAAATTCTGTATACTACTTCAGTTTACGCATGTCTTTATATCTTTCCAATGGTAATTTTAAATTTTAAATGCTTCTCCTAGATAGTTCCTTTATTCTACACCAAAGAAACTTCCACCCATATTTCCTTTTAGAAGCAGATGTAAATACAATCTATACTTCTTAGCTCAAGAAGGAAAATCTAATGCGCCCAAATACTTTAAATGAATGCAGCTGTAATAGTTTTCAGAAAATGTACAAAATATCCTGAGCCTTCTACACATGGCATGAAAGATTTGATATCTCTTCTCATAACATTGATTTACTTTTTCTGATTTATTATTTCTTATGCATTTTATTATTGTAAATTTGGGACCCTGTATTTGCTCAATGCTCATGGCATCAGTTGACATCACAAATCATAAGAGAAACAAATTCCAAGCCTTGAGAAAAACTAACCCTTCAGAAATTGTAGAATGGTATTGCAGGCATCAGAGGGAGAGAGAAGTTTCTTGTTCATCTTCATCAGCAACTCCTCAGCCCTATTATGCAACTCCTTACCCTTGCGATCTTCACTATAACGGAAGATCCTTCTCACATAGTCAAGCTCCTTAACCAGAATTTCAAAACTCCACCGCCTTGCAAAACACAAGAACACCTCCTTAACAAAACCAAACATTTCAGAAGTATGGCCACACCCAAGGCAATAGAATTGCATCTCAGTAGTCCCTGAACTCTCCTTCAAACTTGGGCCTGGCTTTATATATTGCATTTGGATTCCACAGTCAGCATGGCACCAGTGTGAGCACACATCGCAACCAACCCAACTACAAGTATTCGATGCACAATCAAACTTCAGACAGATTTGACACATGCAAGCACTGCAAAACCCCTTATTGGCACAGATCTTGCAGTCACAATCTTCTACAGGTAATACACTCGAGCAAGTCGGGTTTTTACACCTCGAGAGCAAGAAGATCTCCACCAGCTTAGAAGTAGGAAACGGATTCTTCCAAAATAAATAGTCTGAAATGCCTGTTTTTAAGGTGACCAAGATGTCCAATTGGGTCTTGTGAGATCTAGAGAGGGTCTCAGACGTTAAGTCTGATCTTCTCTCAAGTCTTCTTTGGAGACTGGCTAGCTCCTCCCTTCTCTCAGGGCTTGCCATGAGGTTCTTGAGATATAGTCTCGTGGCTTCAAGCAAGTCCTCAGGAAGCACATGACTTGCATGAGCCATGGTTGGTATTGAATCAGTAACTATATCATGTAAAATCCTCTCAGGTTTTGTGTACACACGAGAAGGTTGCCCTCCATCACTGCAATGTCTGTTTACATTAACGTAACCCCTCTTTTTATCCTCTGATCGAACTAAACTATTATCAGAAGATTGTGTCTCTCTCCTCTGTTTTGCCGGCAATTCTAGAGGGAAGAATGTTTTCTTCTCGAAACTGTTGCTTTTGTAAAGATCAATGGTCGAATCCTTGACCCCTTTTTCAGGCATTGCTGGGTAACTATGCCTCGAATAATTAATGATGGGATCACTTCTCTTGGGTCCAACTGGATCAAGTTCTGATTGAGCTCCAGAGGCAATAATCTGAGAGGACGAAACCTTCTCAGGATTCAAGTTTCCATTTGGAATGCTTCTCTGGTAAATGGGTACATCAGGAACAGCTCTAAATCTACTATGAACTGACCCATTCGTTCCTTCTCCGCCATACCACATTTGATCAGTTCTCCCATTCGAAACCTCATTCTCTCTCCTAGAAAGATGGTAACTACCAACTGAATATTCGTAATTCTCAGCGGAGTTTCTGGTCAGGGAACAACTGGGGTTGTGGCTAAATGGGTGCGAGTAAGAGTAAGAGAGAGAAGCAGTAAAATCATCAGAAGAAGTTCGGGTGTGATTATTAGAGAGAGTGAGAGATTGGTTACTAGCCGCTCTTTTCACAATATTAGGAGTGGAATTACTCTGTAGATTAGTAGAGGCAGCAGCCAAAGTTAGTGAGACATCAGGGAGACTAAGGGAGAGATTAAGGGTCTCCATCTTAGCTTTCTTCTCACCATTTGACAGCTCAAGCCCTTCTTTCTCACTCTCTCTCTTTAACCCCTTCTTAAAGGGTTCACCATTTTTGCAGGGGCTCGAGTCCTCTCTCTCCCTGTCGCTCCTAAGTTGCAGAAAATCTCTCTCTACCCATTTATCAGCACAATCATCTGAACCCTTTTCTTCAATTACAACTTCTTTTCCCTTGTATTTCCCCTTACCCAATCCAAAATGCATATCTTCCATTGAATTTTGATACAATTTACCCGAAATCCCTTTGTCAGGCAAACCCACCTTAATACTATCGCACATGTAACTCAAGGTCAGTTCTTGGGCGCCATGATTTCCCACTTTTTGCAAAGACCCATTATCCTTTGGCTTCAATTCATGAGAAATCCTAACGTTTTCTTTCAATTCACCAAAATCTGGCCGTTTCTCACCCAAAAAAAACCCATCACCCTCATGAAAAACTCTGTTTTTCCTTGATGGGTCATCAAGAACGTTTAGAGAGAGAAGATTTTCAGTGGGTTTATCCGAGATATCACGACCCATCAAGCTGCTTCTTAGAGAGAGATTGGGGCTTACCTGTAAAGAGGAAGAGATGTTTGACTCAGGTTGATGACGGCCACTTTTGTGATCCCTCTGTGAATCACCATCGCCTTCTTCTTCTTTCGCCTCCCTCCTCTCCGTTTCCGAAGGCATTCTCTCTCTCTGAGCTTTCTCTCTTTCTCCCTCTAAAAGTTTAAGCTTTCTCTCTTTCTCTCTCTAAAAGTTTGTTTCATGAAGCGGCCATGATATCATCATCATCAGATCATGGCCGTCCTCGCAAAATGCATTGTACAAATTGCAGAGTACCGGAGACCAACCATTTCATCGAGTTATATATTATTTTAAGGTGATATTTTGGACCTGTGTTTTCATATTATATCGGGAATGACCCTATGGTTTTTGCGCCCTCGCGGTTTGAGTTTGTGTCCGTTGTAAGTTTTACTAGGACGAAACTGCCCTTGGCAGATTTCCATGTTATAGGTGTTGTAGTGCTCCTTGTTATGAAGGAAATCTCTTTTTTATTATTATTTCTTCTGGGAAAAAATTCCTTTCTTAGCATGATTGAAATGAGGTTTTCCTTTGAAAAAATTATAATTTGTAAAATTCAGCTAATAGGAAATCTTACATGTGAATTATGATGCCATTTGGGTCTGTATTTTGTGTGACCATTGATGATTTACTAGTTTTTCTCAACTGAAAACTATTTTTTTGATAAACAATGAATTGAAATATGTGTTATTGTATATGGATTAGTTACTTTCCTTTTGTTTTCTGTTGCTTAGGTATATAGAGCAAAATGGATGTCCAATTCTGATATTAAACGACATTTGAATGCCCTTTTTTGGAAAAAAATTATATTTTATTTCATTTTCTAAAAAAATACAGTCGATATTTTCACAGAAGAAGACCCAAATGCATTGAACACACATTACGACATCTGCAATCCCAAAATAGTGCCCTTGCTCTTATCATTAGCTCATGCGCCAGTACTTTACAGCTACCGGCACCCTAAATATGGTGCTCATTTTAAACAGTGCTTATCTACAATGGCCATGCCTCGTGCCCGTTGCACCTCGTGCTCTTCACCTACTATTTTTAGTTTTTATGAATTACCATCATCGACAGGCTATAATAAATCAAGGTCTCATATATTTGGTGATTTCAACAACTCTCTAATAATAAAACTACCAGAGATTACTAATAGATAATACATAATTCTAGTAAACCCTAGAAGTCCTTGGAAATTAAATTACTGATGTTTTTTTGTTGAAATGGTTTACAAATAGAGGTCTAACTTTACTTGAAATCTTATTTATTTCAAATGGGATTATCATGACAATTTTTCATAATTCTCTAGTTCAAGTAGTTGTTTACTATTCCTTAAAAATATGTAAAATTTTACACTTTAATCTTCCTAAAGCTCACAATTCAATCTTAGAGGGTCTTCAAAGTAAGTCTTTTTTCTTTCAATGGTGAAAATGTGTTGAAGATGCGGTAGGAGAGGTCAAATTGGGGTAGTTTGGTCATGGTGAAATGTTGCAGTGTCATCTTGTCTTTTTTTTTTGTGGAAGGGCTTTCCTGCTATTTCATATAGACTGTGTAGGGGCATTTTGGGAAATTAGGTAGCTACATTAGGGGACGAAAACCCAATGGACGCAGAGTCAACGACGCATTTTCCTCACGCGCAGCGCCGACCGCCACCGTTTTCACCCTTTGTTTTTGTTTCATATAACGCCTTTTTTTTGTTTACTTACAAACAAACAGCCAAAATGACCACGTACTGCCCCTAATATTTCAAGAATGCACCCCCAAAGGAGATTTGAGGATAGTGAACTTTGAGTTGTTGGTAGGTAAACAAAAGTAAAGGAAAAAGCTTAAATAAGGTTGCCAGGAAAGAAGTTGCACATCAAATTGAAAAAGAAAAAAGTTTATACAGAGTTGAGGCTCTAAACAATCAAATTAGAGTGTATCTCATAAATTTCATTAAAAGAGGTTGTTTTGATACTCAAATATCTTTAAATTGATCTTTTCGATATCAAGATGCATGGATATAAGAAAAAAATGGATTTTAAGCATGAGAAATAGTGTATCTTGTAATTCATTTGTGGACTATGAATTTTCAAGATTTTTAAGTTTTCATAGATCTGCTTGATCTACACGTGTGAAAATTGGTAATTAGAGATAAAAGTATTTCTTAAAGCTATCGCAAAGATTTTCAGTAATGAAACTACATTTCTCGATACTATTTGAAAGTGCACTTTAATATAATTGTTTAGAGCCTCGCTCTATACAAACTGCACCCAATTGAAAAAAATTGTTTTAATGTTGAAAAACTATCTAATCAATCATCTCGAGGTCGAGATGGATGGATATTAGAGGCAATGGACCCAAAACCGACTTGGGCCCTGAGTGATAGATCCGCTCTGGGACCAGGTATGGGTCCAAAAATTGTTGGATCCAAACACTATTCTTTAAGCTTGAAATTTGATAATTAGAGATGAAAATATATTTTAAAGCTATTGCAAAGATTTTCAGTATTGAAACTATATTTCTCGACACTATTTGAAGGTGCACTTTAATATAATTGTTTAGAGCCTCGGCTCTATACAAATTGCACCCAATTGAAAAAAGTTGTTTTGATGTTGAAAAACTATCTAATCAATCATCTCTGAGGTCGAGATGGATGGATATTAAAGGGCAATTGGACCAGACCCCATCTGGGACCTGAGTGATAGACCCGATCTGGGTACAGGCATGGGTCCAAAAATTGGACCCAGTAGGTAAGGTCCAGGTCCAAATTTTGGACCTGAACACTATTCAGATCTGGGTTCGGTAATATTTTTCGGGTTCTAATATATTAAATATAGTTAAATACATAGATATTTAATTTTTGGGTCGGGTCTGGATTCATGTCCCACACTATATTCCAACCAGACCTAGATCCAAAATGGATATGTAAAAAAAAAAGATTTTAAGTGCCAATAATACATCTTGCAACACATTATCTAGATTGTCCATTTTAAAGATTTTTATGCGTTTGAATTGTTTTTGAAGTTCTTTATAATTTAAAAATAAAAAAAATGTACACAAAAATTTAATCTTATGACAAGAAGATGCGCCTTATTTTAATTATTTAGGGCCGCAACCTCATACAAACAGCACCCAAAAGTAATTGGATTAGTAGAGCGATGATAGATGAAGAAGTATTTTTTTGACCATGTATTAGGGGTTGCTCGGATCTTGGCACAATTGTGTGATTGCACAGAATTGTATTGAGTTTTGATGCACAAGCCGCATGATTAGATACTTATGAAAATTTATCATGAAAAAATATAATTGATGAAATTGTATATAACTTTGGTGCATATTTATATGACTAGATATTTGCAAAAAATCAAAGATTTGGGTTCGAAATGAACTTCAAATTGTAGGACCCCCTAAGCCTTAGTTTTCAATCATTAGAGCCTTGAGGTGCCATAACATGACATCTAGACTACCACTCCTACCAATTTGGCAAGATAACATTACATATAAAAAAGAAATTTATCAGAGTAGCTATGGGATATGAACTATTTAATATTTCGCCCATACATTTTGATTTAATTTCAAAATACATATCAAAAGACACAGGGCATGAGTTGGACTATTTGCAAATGTATAAAATGTTTAACAATAATACACCTACACCTCTTATAGGTAGTTTGATAAATATCCTTAAAAAATATATTTTAGAAAGAAGGGAGAGTTGAAAAATAGAGAAATTTATTATAAAACTTATTTTATTTTTAAACTTGAAAATTTATCTCATATATTTCATATTCTATGCTCAAGTCTCACTTTTTTAGAGTATACGACGTATTTTAATTTTATTGTTTTACTGTCCATCGGATTAAGTTCAAATTTATAGATTGCATACTTTTTATATCACGCACTTGTAAAAGATCCAAAAAAGAAACTTGAGCAAAATAAAATTATCAAAATTCTAGAATCTTGTAAGGCATTTTTGTCACTTATTATTATTAAATTAATTTTTATATTTTCTACCGGTGCATAATTATTATAAGTATGAACACCCCATAATAGTATATAGATGAACAAATTAGAAATCCAAAACATACGAGTTGAGTATAAATTATAAAATATGAAATACAAGAGTCCATTCAAGATTTGAAAAAATACAAAAATATTTTCCTCCAAATTTTACTAAAAATAAAATAAAAAATGTAGATTCCATTTGACTAATTATTATTTTTCTTAGGTTTTGGAGCTTACCGCAAAAACCATACAAACAGTGGCATGCTTTAAGTGTGAAACGAATCCAAAGCATTTTTAAACTCGGTTTCCCACCAATCAAACAAAACCTAAACAATCCCGTTTTCCTTTCAGGAAACGTCAGCCCAAGGCTATGTGTTTGTAATTTTAACCAAATTGAGAGGCATTTGTTCAACAGAAGCCCAACCATTTGTATTTTAGGAGAAGCGAATCCTGTGCTCCAAAAAAAAGGCGCTTTTTATGCGTTCAAGAAACGATAATTTAGCAACGGATAGGGGCATGGGTCCCACGTTTTCTCTCTCTAAAACACCTCTCTCTCCCTAAAACCTCCTCTTTCTCTCTCTAAAACCTCTCTTCTCTCTCTCTAACATGTTACTATTTGTGAAAAAAAACAAGGCCCCAAAAACACACACATCACATCATCAGCTTTTCTCTCACTTCCTCACTCTCGCTGTCCTCTTTTCTTGACTCTTTCTCTCTCTTCCTTTGACTAGTTTCCCTAAAATTTTCCCACGTTTTATTATCAAAAATCTCAGTTTCCTTTTCAATTAGAGAATCATTTGCTTATTTGCTTTATTTTTGGATGTAAGTATATACCCTGGATTGTTATCTGAATTTTCAAGAATGCCTTCTATTTTTGTGTTTTATTTGTTAAAAGGGCAATATATATATATATATATATATGCTGTTAAGCGCTTTAAAAAAGCAAGGTATGAACAATCATTTTTCCCAAAATCATGGTTCTCTTTTATGTGCATAATGAAATTGTTGGGTCCATCAGTCTTCTTAAATTCCCCTTTTATCAGTGTACTGTCCATGTTAGCAAGAGAATCTGATGCTCATTGAAATTTTAGAGAGAGATAGAGAGAGAGATTTAGGTTAGCATGTCAATTCTTTTCCCTACAAAAAAAAATGTAATGGAATATGGAGACCAAAACCCGCATCCAAGGCAAAGACTTGGAAATTTGTTCAGTCATCAAGTTTTCTTAGCCGTGATCGACGACCGCGGCGAGCCAACACGGATTCGCAGGAGTAACTAGGGCTCGCTGCGGTGGCTTAGAGTTTGGTGATTAAGTTTGGGATTTAAAAAAAATTATAAAAAATTATAGAAAAATAAAAAAAGTTATTTATAATGTATTTTTTATGTTTTCTATCATTTTGACAAAGATTCAAAACTATTTTGACCCTTGTTTAAAAATTTGGTGATCCAATCCGAATTATCTTGATCCGGATCTTAAATCGTCTTGACTGTTTTAGATCTTGTAATATATTGGGGTTTGGACAGTCCACCCTTGAAGCGGTCGGTTCGTACCAGTTTCTGACATCACGAAACCGCCTCTCACAGAAACGTCACATTTTTTTTTTAAAAAAATTCAAACACTTTTTTTTTATTTGAGATATTTTTTAATTCAAGATGTCTAAAAAAAATTTTAATACACGGCCCCATAAATAATAATTGGTCTCAATTGCGTATTAAGTTTGCGGCTCACTCGGCCAAAAACGATTAAAGGTGCGGACTTTAAGCCGCTTATAAAACTTCATTCTCCTTAAACTACTACACGTGCGATAATTCTCCCACTTCCTGCTTTATGCGTGCAAAGGAAGAGGGATTAGGCAATTGCCCGCAATGGTTTAAGTCTTAAACTTTAAGCAATTTGAGCCCTAAAATGTTGCACGCAAGGAGAGAGATATTTGAGCCCTAAAATGTTGCACGCAAGGAGAGAGATATACTAGCAGTAGTTTAAACAATTGGAGCCCTAAATCAAATCATTAAAAAAAATAGTTTATGGGATATTTTGAGAAAAATATTCTATATTGCAAGTATGAATTTATTTATTTATTTTTAAAATTATATTAAAATAAGATTGTAAATTTATATTTCTAAATTCTATATTTTTGTCAGCACTAATTATTACGTATTAGATTTATTTATTTGTGAGGGTCATACCCATGTTTTTTGAATAACTTTTATTATAATATTATAATTAATTTTTAAACTAAATAACGTTAATAACCAAATCTTATATTTTATTTATTAATTTATTTTATAAATTATATAAGATATTATTTTTTGTTATATTTGTAAATTAGATTTTTTAAATTATATGATAATATAAGACAAATTACAAATTTATTCATATTTTGTATTGTAAAATGATTATAAAATATAAACTAATAATTCCAATTTTAATGTATAATTTTATATTAGTTAGGCTATGATAATTTTAGACGAGTAAAGAGAATTAATAAATATTTAATGTGATACTAATTTCACTTTATGTGAGAAATTATTATTATTTTTAAGAGTAATTCAGTGGGGATGACGACCCCCTACCTGTTTTCTATGGGAAATTATTGTTTTTAATTTATAATGTTTTGAAATTATCTTGATGTAAATATACATACATCCAAACAAGGAAACAACATCTCAATATTTACATATCTTTGCAAATAATGAAACTATATGATGCACGGGCAAGCTTTCTATGCTTCCCCTACAAAATAAAAGTTGTACACTTCCCCTTATCCAATCGTCCATTCTGAATGAACGTTTAAGATTGGCCCAATCACAATTTCACGTCTCTACACTATTTTATTTTTCATTTTTTCTATAAACTATTTTGATACCAAATTTTGTACGTCCAATCCTCTATTAAACTCACATTAGCGAAAAATTTTAAAAAATATTTGTAATAAAATAAAATAACCAAAACCCTTGAAAGATTCAAGGGGTATTTTAGTCATTATATTTTATCAAAAATTTATTTTTATTATTTTTTATAGGTGCGCACCAATGAGAAGATGGCACGTACCAAATTTCATATTCATAAAATTTATATAAAAAACTAAAAATAAAATACTTTAAGACATTGGATCTAAGATCAAACGGTGAGTGGCTTTTTTTATCAAAATTGGACGGCTGGATGGTAGGAGAAGCATAGATCTTCTATGATGTAAGGGACGTATAGAAACCTTTCCCATAATATACACCCCTATTTGTTTTTTTTAAAACTAAAAAAACACTATATGTAAAAAATTTTATTAATTTTTGAATTTTTGGGCCAAAACTTGTCGACTCGACTGATTCTCCGCTCCATCGATCCGATACAATATATGGGGAGCCCGATTTGGGTCACCGATCCGTCTTTTAAAACCTTAGCAGATTCTGTATTTTTAAATATTATTTTTTAAAAAATCTATTTTTTTACTACGCTTTTTTACCTCATTTAAATATATTTTATTTAATTTTACTATAAACATATTTTCCCATTTATTATGGATTTTTTAAATTTTTGTAGCACTTTTTAGCCTGAACAGGACCTGCCCAAGCGCCAATTCCTCGGCCTGCCCAGGGCCGGGTTCCAAGGCTAAGTCGTACTTTCCTACCCTGTTTTAGACAACTAAGATACAAACAGAGAGAGTGTGTTGAACTTTGGTTTATTAAAAAAATAAAAATTGTTTTGTATAGCCTGGACCGCATTTCTAGTCCACAAGTATAAAGCATCCATCTTCAAGATGGATGCAAATATGTGGTGCATCTGAAAGCAATTGAAACTACGGGATTGTATACAATGAGACTTTTTATCTTTCATACCGGATAGTCACAATTATCTACAACCTTCCGATGTGAAATTTGATAGCTTAGATGTGTCATAAAGTTCGAAAAAAATTACTTTGAAATTTGAGCTTGGTCTATGGAATAATTGCAGCCACCCAATGGCCAAGATTAATGTGACCACTTTATACCAAAGGTAAATGGTCTTATTCTATACTTTCCCTGAAACTAACAGTCCAAATATTTTTTTAATAAAATTATTATTTCTAGCTTTTAAAATTTATTTATTTTTTCATATTTATGATATCCATGTTACAGATTACATATCTTTAAAAATTAAATCCAAAAATCTATCTGATAAATGGATTTATTAATTGGCCGTATTTCTAAATGTGCGGGCTTGGCCCGACTAACCGCATCCTTAAAAAAAAAATACTAAGTGGAATGGATGGTAGATGTCATATACCACTTACCCGCCCAGGAGTCATGTGGTACGTTTTCCCTTGTTTGCATGATTATTATTGTAATATAATAGTGATCCTATGAGACTCTCCCACATGTATTTGTGTAGGACTATGAAGAATCACCATTAAATTTGATCCAGATTTTTAAAAAAATTATCACATGATGTGAAATTTGATTTTTTTATAAATTTGTACTAAATTTAATAGTGGACATTCTTATTGTTATTACAATCCTAGCAGTTCATTAATGAGCGGGATAATAGGGTTTATCAAAGTAAATCGTTCTTTTAATAGTTAATGGAACTCCTAAATATTCCTAGAAATAGCGAATACCGTACAATAGTCTCGTGCGAAGAGAGGTGATACCATTATTCCTAGAAATAGCGAAGCACGTACAATAGTCTCGTGCGAAGAGAGGTGATACCATTATCATTTTGTATAAGGTTGCAACTTTAAACAATCAAATTAAAATATACTTTCAAATTTTGTCATGAGATGTAATTTTTGTGTCGAAAATTCTAAAGATAATGCGATAATCTATTTTTATATCTAATAATAAAATTTGGAATTTCAAAAATAGTTCAAATCAAGTAGATTGATAAAGACATGAAAATCTTAAAAGTGGGCATCGTGATAATGTGCTACAAGATGTAATATTTTGAAATATTTTGTTTTTTTTCTTGCATCTCGATGTCGACGTTATAGATTAAGTATTTTTTCCAACATCAAAACCACATTTTTTGAAGGATTTTAGAGGTGCACTTTAATTCTACATTTTAATGTATCAACTTTATATAAAAAAATTTCTTATTATTATGCTGATAATTTTATTATTATTATTATTAGTATTATTATTGAAAAAATATCATGTTACAGGTTAAATTCCCTTATAAAATCATCAAAAGGGTCAATGTCCCATTGAACATTACAAGAGTTCGTATTTTATTATTATTATGGGATTGTATCAATGTTGTCCGATTCGCTTAAGAGTCTTATTCGGTTTTGTGAGAAAAATGAAGCAATTCGGTGCTCCGGACAACTCGAGAGAAGAATTTGTACTTTTTTAAAAAATATTGATATAAATAAATTATATATTTATATATAAAAACATATAAAAATAACAATTTTTTTTTAAAAAATAAAATAAAATAAAAATACTTATATATATATATATATTTAATTAGTTTAGCTGAAGCTTCGACTGATTCAAGGGAAGACTTTAAGTACTTTTTCTT
>NW_006499707.1:671240-683249 GCF_000471905.2 Amborella trichopoda | reverse complement strand
ACTTGATTATCTAAAATAAATATGCTCTGGATAGTATTAGATTTTCAGTAGTTTAGTATGCATTATATATTGCATTGAATATTATTTAATTGTTCAATTTTCAGTAATTCACCTAATTTTAGCCAATTTTGTAAAAAATATATAATTTTAGCAAATTACTTTGAATAGAGTAAAAGTGGCTCTTCAAAATGATAAAATTATATGTAAAAGCGCCTATAAGTTTATCTTAGACAACTTCATGATGGGCACTATCAAAAAACATATAATTCATTATCAGGATCAATTTTATTGAAATAGTGAAGTATCGATGAAACAGAGTGCACCAAAATAAGGCCCCTAGGTTATGATAACATTGCATTGTATTTGGTCACTACTAGTTTGCTTGACATTACAAGAAGAAAAAATAAATTTGTTGAGTTGGCCGACTCATGCATTTGTTTGGTTTTAAAGGACTTATTTGAAATATATTTCAATGCACAATAAATCTAATTTCAACTCAGATCCATGAATTTGGAGCTCAAAAAATGGTGCAAATTTGATTGGATATTTGAAGGTTTAGAATGAACCGTCTAAAAAAGATACAAAATGTTGAAAATTGTTGTAGGGTGAAACGGGGCCTGAAATCTGTAGTAATAAAGGAATAAAAAGACTTTCAACAACCACGTTATACGCTCTCTCAGTATTGTAATTTACATCCTTAATGTAAAATAACAGTGTACAAAAGGTAACCGAGCAGATCAGTTTTCGAGATATTTATAAACAGAAAATCACTAATAATACTCACCTAATTTTACATAACATAGGCAAGTCTACTTAGCACCAGAGTTGCCTGAATTTAGAGAAAAAAAGTAGCTCATTTTATGTTTTCAGAGAGATAAAGACAATAAGAAAATATTGAGTGAGAAAGAAATTTCAAAATTAGTAAAAAGGTGTTTTAAAAGATGAGTAAAAAGTTCCTTTTAAAAAGTGAATAGTGATTATTCACAACACAAGTGATTGTTGGGTTTCCAACCATCATCGTCCAATGGTTATTAACTGTTGGATCATTGAACTGTGATGAGCACGCCTTTCTGTATCAACAATATTGTCTTAGCCGTTAGATCTCGCACACGTCACGCTCACACCCGTTTGTTCCATGTATATAAAGCATGAGAGTGTTCATGTTTCACACTCTACTCTTCAATGTGGGACTAAAAGCCACTACATTATATCTCTATTTATTTAAAACTTTAAAAAATATATATAAGTAGATTATTTACCATTTTACTATACTAAAATGCCAACACAAAATAAACCATATTTAAAGACACAATTTTTTGTTTCCTTATCCAAATTCAATCGTATAGAATCCAGATGATAGACCTACAAAATTTTAGATCCAAAATTTATCTCCAAAATAAATTTCGGGAGAGTTGACCCCCTGTAAAACCCCATCCTTATAAGAATAATTCACAATAAAAACAAACTATTTCAGGCAAAAAAGGAGAAGAGGGAATGAAGGGATAAGAAAGCTATATGTTCGTGGATCATAAAATTTGGAATTGCTACGTGCCCTAGAATTGAAAACAATATGGACCTTTATTTCCTCATTTCTATCATATGGTACTATTTAGCCTAATGTACCATTTTCCCAATTTTTAAGTCGCCTAATGTACTATTTAACTTTGGATTGAAAGTAATTGCCACTTCTTCCATTTCCCCAACTTTTAAATGTTGGTAAATGTGTGGCCATGGTGCCTCCCACATATTTTTTTTTATTTTATTAAATTTATATTTTCTAAGAATACTAGATTCATTATTTAATTTAAAAAGAGTGATAAAATGTATTTTCCAACTGTTAGTGGATAACTCTCTATCTCCCAAATTTTGAAGACCATCTGCTCAAAAATTCCAAAGGACAATCAAACGTTATTCTAATTGAATCCTCTGAACGCTTAACTGAGTCATGTAAGACCACATCATCTTCATTGAGAATTATGGAAAATACTCGGTCTCTACGATATACAGCCCAACGACATCGCCTTCAAGATCTAGTATTTTGTGGGATTTCATTGTTCATTTTTCCTTCATTGCATTGTGGAGACATACAATGTGTGATCCATATGGTCATGATCACAACATGAGCATGTCTATAATCATTGTCCTATGAAGCTGGAAGATGAAGGACAGCCATACGGAAGTCATTCTTGGTAGGACCCACTCTCTCCCATCTGTGGGCCAACACATGGGTGGGATAGTAATAAGCACAGGCTCGCGATGTTATCATGACCATATGGATCATAATACGCACAAGTTCGTATTGCTATCGTGACCATATGGATCATACTATGTCACCCATGTATTATAACGGCTGGCAAACCACAAGGAATGCTTTTTCAAATTAAAACAGCAGTTGAAAGTATAAAAAACTAAGGCCATGTTTGGTAGGTATGAAAATACCTCACACAAAAAAACTACCTTATATGATTAGATTTAGGAGTTTTTCACACCAATTAGTCCCAGCGTATTTTTTTGTGCTAAGTGATCGTCAATTGATGTGAAAAAACTCCCATGCCTCATGAAAAAAAATTTTCATGTCAAAATAATTTAACATAAGTATTTTTACATGTAACAAACATGCCCTAAGGCATTCCATCATCCGAACCCGCCATATAGGAGATGGGGCCTTTTACCATTACAAGAAGTATTATTTTCTCGTAGATTTGAATCTTTTGGTCCAATTTCTGTTAATCATGTGAAGGTTTGATCAGGTTTTCAATCACATGAGCAGCTCAATGCAATGGCTCAAGGAAGGCTCATTATGGAGAACCAAAGAGGCCAGACTCCACTGTCGGATACAAAAGGCCCAAGTCCATGTGGCAGTGTCAGCGGCGATAGTGGCTGCCGCCATCGCTTCTTTCACAGTGAAACAAGCGATGGAGAGAGCAAATGGACGTAAGAACATGGCCTTAGCATCAGCGTCTGCACTTGTGGCTGCCCGGTGCGTTGAGATTGCAGAATTCCTGGGTGCCCGACATGAGCAGCTCTGTTCTCTTGTTAGCTCCGCCGTGGCTGCGTCGTCCCCTGTCGATATCCTTCATATGGCCACAAAATTGCAGACATGGACAGGTCGTTCCTCTCTCTTTCTCTCTAATAACATTCTAAGAACCATTGGCATGCATAAAAGCAGGCCAAAGGGAAATGGGATGTGGTTTGTATTGGGCCAAGGCCTTAAACAATCAATGTATGGCGCACCTTCAAATAGTGTGAAAAAATATTGTTTTAGTATCAAAAATCTTTATGATGGTTTTAAAATTTATTTTCGTCTCTAATTATAATATTTAAAGTTAAAAAATAGTGTAGATCGAACAGATCTATGAATACTTGAAAATCTTGAAAAGTGATGATCTAGATAATACATTTAAGATGCACTAATTCCGAAACTTGAAATCCATTTTTTTCTCATGTCTATAAATCTTGAGGTGAAGATGATCAAATTTTAAGATTTTTCAGCATCGAAAAAAAAATTTCTAATGAATTTTTGAAGTGCGCCTTAATTTGATTGTTTAGGGCCTGGCCTTTATATAAACTTTTTTCAAGATAAATATCCATTACTTCTTATGTGTATCGGCATAAAGTACTCGAGTCTGCCACCCATCATTCATTCTTACATATCAACAGTGGAGATGAACCTTTATCACATATTGCAAGTCATCTCATTTGTCTTCGAAATGCCTGCTCATCTCCACCATCTGTTGATATCTACGAGTAACTTAGACGACATGGAGTATAGTATACGGGCTTGGATTGAGAACTTATGTTTGATTGAACATGCCAGTGTTTTCAAGCTCAGCTCGGGCCTCGGACACGTCCCTTATCCCAAGCCAAGTAACTCAGTGGAGTCCAAGTGGACTCGGCCAAATTTTGTACAGGATAAAAACACCAAAAAAATTTCAAAACGAAAAAGTGAAGTTTTTGTTAAAAACAATAAAACAGTAAAATAACTAATACATATCAGAAGTCTATAAAGTCCAAAAATGTTCATAAAAATGGGTTATTGAAAACTCTGGTTTATACCTTGAAATGTTCAAAAAATAAAAAACAATTGATGCATGTAATGAGAAAAGTTCTCGAACAATCTAAAAACCACATAAATCATATATTGATGCATTTCTAAATCATTGATTTCATAATTTTTAATAAAAATTAGCACTTGTGCCTAATTTCACACAAAAGCGAGTTGCTCCAAGAACATAAAGAGTACTCAGCTGAATCCGAGTGGATTCAGTCGAGTCCAAGTAGACTCGGCTGAGTTGAAACATTGAAATATGATAATTTTTAGGTTTTCCTTTTCTTTGTTTCTGGATTTAAAATTCTAGGAGACCTTTTGCCCAAAAATTGCTATTTTGGAAAAATAAAGCCCTCTTGTCCAAAAATTTGGTGGTTCTTTTGTTGGTTTAGAAAGGCTAATTATGTTGCGGATTCTTTCTCCAAAAGTAGGACCCAGCAGCTCTCGGTTGGTGGTTACAAGATATTCTTAATTTGTGTTATCTTTTGTGCAGTTTTCCTTGTTAATGGAAATTACATGTTAATGTTAATATTAATAAATAAAAAAACGTAAAATGTGATCTTGAAATGATCTAATGCTTCAATTAACCTTGAATTGATCTAATTTTATGGTTTCATGGGTAAATTTCATGTTTACTCAAATAAGAAACATAAAATGTGAGTATTTTCTTTTACTGATTAGAGATGATAATTTCGTCACATGTACCATTAACTAGTTATTGATGCAGCTCTCAAAGGTATGAGGGCAGCATGCCCTCCCAATCCTAAGAAAATAGACGGCTCAGATTTAACGTTGAATTGTCAGGCTTTGGCCATGGGGAGGGATCTTCCAACGTGCACAGAGAATGGTGAGTGCCTGCTACTTTGCCATAAATGACACATTGCCGTCTTTCAAAACTTACAATTATACTCTTGACTAATTGTAACAAAACTTTAAAACTTCGCTAGGAATTAGGGGTGGTAATGGACCCGACCCCGATCCGGCTCTAGGTCCAAAAATTGGATCCGGTATCCGGATCCAAATTTTGGACCCGAACATTATTCAGATCTCCATGTCCAATTGGGTCGGGGCCAATAATATTTTTTGGGTCCCAACATATGAAATATATTTAAATATAGTTAAACACATAGATATTTTAATTTTTAAGTTAGGTCCGATCATATCTAGGTCCCACGGTATATTTTCAAGTCCAAACCCAAGTCACATATCATTTTCTCGGATCTAGGTCTACCCGGCCTATTGCCTCCCCTATTAGGAATAAGTTGAAGGCTAGGTTGTCAGGATAGTGAAGTTGCCACAAGATAACGTATTGACGCGGGACCCGAAGGGTGACTAATGGTAACAAAACTCTAAAACTTCGTTAGGAATTAGGGGTGGCATTGGACCCCGGACCCGATCCGGTTTTGGGTATGGGTCCAAAAATTGGATTTAGTGGGTTAGGTTCGGATCCAAATCTTAGACCCGAACACTATTCAGGTCTGGGTCTAGGTCCAGTCGGGTCGGGGTCCAATAATATTTTTCAGGTCCCAATATATGAAATATATTTAAATACATAGATATTTTAAGTTTTAAGTTGGGTCTGATCGGATCTAGGTCCCACAGTATATTTTTGGGTCTAGACCCAGGTACCATATCATTTTCTCGAGCTCGGATCTAGGCCTGCCCGACCCATTGCCACCCCGATTAGGAATAAGTTGAAGTCTAGGTCGTCGGAATAGTAAATTACCACAAAATAATGTTTTGAGCTCCATTCCTATCACGGGTAGAAATCAAAATCCCATCCAAACTAAACTACTCCAAAAAATAACCAGCTCTAAACTGTCGAGGGACCTTTAACAATGATTACGCTCATGTAAAATAAAGAACATAAGAGTGTAGTCAGCTTTATTATTCACTGGTGAGCCCTTTCTTGTAACACTGCTTGTCAACAAACACCACCATAATGTCGCTAACTCATTCAAATGGGTGGTCCATCTAAAAACAACTGAAACTAACAGTCCAAATATTTTTTTTATAAAATTATTTTAAAATTTTTAAAATTTATTTATTTTTCTATATTCATGATCTCTATGTTAGAGATTATGTCCTTAAAAATTAGATCCAAAAATCCATCTCAAGAATAGATTTTTAAGAGGCAGCCCATTTCTATATGGACTCAAGAAACCCTATCCTTCCACATATTCATAATTAATTCCCTTGGTAGAGTTGTTAGGACATCCAAACGAGGCCTAAAAACAGAGGAATTTTGCAAAATCTACTAAATACATTTTACAAACCGCTGCAAACCATATTCACATACTAAAAGGTTAATAACAATTACATATTGTTTGGATTGTTGTTGACAGGGAAGACAAAGCTAAAGAGAGTGTATATCTATATGAAGCAGTCACATGTGTTCCTTAGACTTAGAAACAAGCACTGGGGAGGCATCTTTACTACCTCTACATATCGTAAGTTGCTCGTGGCTAATAACAACAGACAAATAATAATCATGTAGAATTGTCAAAAAGAAAAAGAAAAAAAAAGATAAAATAGGAAATATATATAATTAGAGCATTTATTTTTTTATACAAGGATGTTAAAATCTTTATTGACCGTTAGATTTGAAATTTGGTGGTTGAGGATGTGTCATCATTTGAGTATTAAGTCCAAAATAAAATTTCTTGAATGTTGTGACGCTTACATTTATTGAATTTCACATCAAATGGCTAAAAGTGATTCTGACCTCTTTGTGTCAAAAATAAATGGTCTTAAAGTAAACAATCATGATAAAAAATAAGAAACTAGTACATGGAAAATGCGTAAATGCCCATTTTCCCTACGGGTTAATTAGCACAAAGTCACAAACCCAAAAGATTGTGCACAGCTGTGATTTTCAAAAATGCCAAGCTAACTGAGAATTGCTAGCGTCGGGTGATTCTGAGTCAAAAAACCCAAGAATCGCCTCAGCATCCCTACTTTTGCATATCATTTTAATGTTTATTAGTAGAAATAACATAGTCCCCCACTCAGGTGACTTGGGCTCGGAACCCTGGCAAATCAGAGCCCGAACCCGACGTTTCCAACACCAGCTCAAAACATGGCCATGCACCATAACATAACCCAAAACATTTAAGTGTGTCCCATATGCAAAGATAGAACATATTCCGTACATGTAACAATATGAGATTTCCCACCCTTGGCTTGGTGATTTTCTCCCATCAAAACTAACTATTTAATTTTAATTCATCAGATACAATTGTGGAAATGATGGAAAACCATGGAGAAGGTTGGGAAGGAAGATGCTGCTTCACGAATGAAGTGAATGGCTTCTCCTTCATTGGTATAAGGACCAGTCACGACCACAAATACTTCTTCACCTTCAAAGAGGAAAAGGAATGCAATGTTTGGGCATCAACCATCTCAAACCTGCTTCAACTTTCCACCACCAAACCAAATTAAGACATCATCTTTTATTTTATCTTTATCTCAAAAATCACTTTGTAAATCTGTGTTCCTTCCTCTTATGGACAGTTTCTACTGGTATTTACCGACAATAATAAACTCATTTCTATCTACTTTTCCAAGTAACATTTCATTTGCTAGCATGAAGTCCTAATGCAATGGAGCGATACATATCTATGACTTCATTATAGTGCGTACAATCAAAAGGCTTCAAGTCGCAGAGAGCATGGATTTACACCTGGAAGGCATCATAACCAGCATGTTCGATGCACTTAATTACATTGAAGCCACCAAATGTGTAACAGACGGCAATCAGTGTAAAACTTTTTAAGTTCAGTTTGGACATTCCCATACCTAGATCGATGAGGTTTAGTTCAGTTTGGACATTCCCATAACTAGATCGATGAGGTTTACTTACAAAGAGGGTGCCCTCTTTTCTCGAGTGTGTGGACATTTGGAAATAAGCGAGGCAGGCATTCCCACAACTAGATCGATGCGGTTTGCTTACAAAGAGGGATGGTGCCCTGCCCATAACTAGAATACTTGCAAAGAGGGAGGGTGTCTCGATGCGGTTTACTTACAAAGAGGGTGTCCTGTTTTCTCGAGTGTGCGGACATTTGGAAATAAGCAAGGCAGAGAAAGAAGACATTCCCATAACTAGATCGATGCGGTTTACTTTAAAAGAGGGCATAATGCCCATAACGCGGTTTACTTAGAAAGAGGGTATCCTGCCCATTAACGGTTTACTTATAAAAAGGGGGTGTCCTGTTTTCGTATGTGTGGACATTCGGAAATACGATAGGCAGAGAAAAAACATCTCATCCTCATGAGAGGACCAAACAATACAGTTTTGGAATACGTGGCGCAAGGCGTAAGAGGGAGACTATGTACTCCCAGCTTCCTTAGTCAACTGCTAAGGATAGTGAACTCTCGCTGATACTCCTCTCCATTATGGATTGGTTACAGATATTTACAATCAAAAAGGAAAATTTGGGCCTCAATGTGTGCTGGTGCTCCTCAAAGACAGAGATCGGCACCGCCAGGGTGGCAATCGGGTCAGGTGGTCCCATTTTGGACGCCACTGGTCTGGTCTGGTCTGGACCGGACCCAACCGAGGGCTGAAACCTAGTCTGGTCAGGTCTGGGTCAACCTTTGACCTGACCCAGTGCGACCCCTATTGTTGTGGAGGGGCTCCTCCAGGTGCCATTCTAGAAACCCAAGTAGGTGTGGGGCACTCAGAGATTTCATCCGACTACCAAAACACTGCATTTTGTTCGCAACACCAACCAAATATCAACCAGAAAGTAGTAGAAATGCATTAATTCATCTAAATAAAGCATACCATATAACCTTCGTGATTTCAAAGTGGAACCGCTTGGACAATTATATGAGAGGACCACACCTATAGCACTAAAAAACCTTGCTTTAAAACTGAAAACAGGAGGAAAACAACAACAACAACAACAACAAAGGAACTGAAAACAGGAGGAAAACAACAACAACAACAACAAAGGAAACAAAAATCAAGGTGTCAACTAGTATTTAGTCCTCTACTACCTCTCAGGAAACAACTTGGCTATTATATCTATAACAACAATCGCTTAAATAGGCAATTTTCTGGTAGGGCCGCAGCTCCAATATACTTTGAAGAACCAGTAAACCCTAGCCTCCAAGAAGCAGCAAACCATTGCAACTGATAAATATCCACCCAAACATCTAAAGAAACAACAAACACAACTATAGAATAAACAAGCTTCCAAATTAATGGAATGCAACAGATTATAAACCATTGAAAATAAGTAAGTGAAGTACAACAGCAACTTCAAGTGGAAGAGCAGGCCTAGCCCTTGAAAAAATAATAGGGCTTCAGTAAAAGGCACATCAAGTGGAAAAAGCCTAGCAAAAAACTTTAGGCTGATTCCAGAAAAGCACATAAACCTAATATAGGATAGCTCCCCAAACTCCATCCTCAAATCCTTGGGGACCAAACCCTTGCCATATTCGCATCCCTGTACAGCACCGACTTTTACCTGCAAAACGTTAGCTAATTACACTCCCAGCATCAACCTACTCCATCCCCATCATTAACCATAAAATGACACTTTCTTTTTCTCTACACACACATACCTATCTACATCACACTCCCCACTAAGTTACAGAGGAAGCTTGCCACCTAAAACTAACTGATACCCCAAGCAAGCGTTCTTTGCTTCCAATTTTTTCATCTATATTCTATTTCTCAACTTAGCACCCCCAAAACCCAAACATATCATAGTTTTGTCAGCCTTTTGCATAGGCATGCCGGCTGAGTTCCCTATCATTTTCCTTTCAAATCTCTCTAAATAGGCAACCACATCAAGCAATCCTTTAAATCAGATAAGAGCTCGCGTACAGCCTCACTGCAATATCCATTCGGCTTCTCTCGCCACCCACCGCATTGACCGACACAGGAACAGTTGATAGATATTGCAAAGTCAAGGGGAAAACAGCTGGATCAACAGCCTGGTTTTGCCGCACTTGTTTATTATAGGGGTTGACCACTAGACATGAACCTGGTGTGGCTTCATGAGTAATATTCTCATCACGAACTTCCTGCTCGGAGGTGGGCTCGGACAAGTCGCTTGTTTTGATTGTTAGGGCAAAATCATCTAGATTTCGAGATTTCCCAAGGTGACCCTTTCTCTGGGAACGTTTCAATGGATATAGGTCCAATACCAATGTGCCTGTAGCCTCGAGCCAATGGACGACCAGCCCTTCGACGTCATCATAATATATGCGGCTTTGCATCTGGTAAAATTATATCAATCATGTAATCAGCATTGGCACAAGGACATGGAATTCATGAGAGAGAGAGAGAGAGAGCAAGAGAGAGAGTCGTACAGCAAGCTTAGTGATGTAAACATTCATGAACTTTGGCCCCAGTCCTAAGACTCTGCCCTCTGTTATAAAGGTCTGCCAAAGCCAAAAGCATTAAAAGAATAGAGAAGAAATAATCAACTATATAGAAGCACTAAGTAATTTGCAGAACAATTTTGTCAACCCTATAAACTTCCACAAAGTAAATGGGAAAAAATATATGTTTCAAAAGGCTATTTTCATATTAGTTTTCATTAATTTTGCCAGTTGTAGAGGGGCAAAAATAGTGACAGCTACTTGAGAACACTTTTTGTTCTATGAAATCTATAATCAGTGGAGACATGGTGTGGGTCAAAGAATAAAACCAAACAATCAAAGAAACATACACTAACCAAGGCAACAAACAAAAACATACATCAACACAAAACATGCAAATTTTAGACACTTCCTGAAGGACATGGAAACTGACAGAATCCTGAAATGCTGTTTGTAACTTATTCCAGGAATGATAACTCACCTTTTATAGCATAGTTGTTGGGATCTCCCAACCTAGGTCGGGATCCAGCTCCAGAATCTCGTTTCCACATTTTGGGAAAGGGATGTTCATAGGATCACAATTTTTAAATTTCGGTATCTCGACCTCCTCTGTTAGGGATCTTGATCCCAACCTTGAGGATCACGATAACAACCAAATGACTATTTTCAAACCTACATGCAATGCAACTATACTTTTAATATAGTTACATTTCTTGATGGCTATAAACAAAGAGATCCCTACTTTAAAGAGAATGAATATTGAGTCCTAGACTATATATACTCCTTAAGGTTAGGAGCAAGATCCCTAGCATTTAGGGATCTTAATTCTTAACATATGCATCATATGGACAACGCTCCCAACCGTAAGAATCTTCTAGCATTTGATGACCCCCACTCCCATCCTTATCCTGCTCCCAATTCACTCCCGATCCCAACAACTATGTTTTAACGAGGTATACCAAACATAGCACGGATTAGCTTACCAATCATTGGAAACCCGCATTCGTGGTTTGGTGGTGGAAGATGAATTCGAGAATCTTAATAAAATAAACCAGAGAAGTCGAAGAAAACACTGACAAAAAACGATATGAATCTCAATTTTTGATGCACAGAAGAGTTTGGGAACCTAGTTTGGGCTTTTTACAATCTCCCATGTTTTGGTGGGAGAAATACCTCCAATTGACCTTTACAATCTCCCATGTTTCGGTGGGAGAAATACCTCCAATTGACCTTTCAAGGGAAGTAAAATTGAAAGAAATTGGAATATAGAACACTTGATATGACCGGGCCAGATTATAAGCTCGCTTAGCTTGTGATATGAGAAGGGGACTCTGTCTTTTCAACACAATTCTCTCTCAATTACACATTCTCTTGGAGATGAGGTTGGGTTTCAATCTAGCTTATGTTGGCCTTTAGTCTCAAGAGAATTTTTCTTGCTAAGTCTCCCTTCCTTACTTTAATCACTCAATCTCAGTGCCCCTTAGGTTGAGAATCTCCACTCTAGGACAGAACTCTATGAATATATGCAAAGCACTCTCACTTTAGAGCGCCCTTTTGCCTAGATCACTTGGTCTCAGTCCTCCTTAGGTCAAGAATCTCACACCCAAGGCCCTCTCTCTCTCTCT
>NW_006499707.1:630535-671006 GCF_000471905.2 Amborella trichopoda | reverse complement strand
GCCTCTCTCTCTCTCTCTCTCTCTCTCTCTCTCTCTCTCTCACACACACACACACGCAGAGCCTAGAATGCTCCAAGACATTCAAGACAAGGGACTAATCTCAGAAGAATCACCTCCAGAGACAACCTCAAATGGCCTAGGCATGAGGTATTTATAACTTTTGGGGGTAAAATTAGCAACTTTTTTGAGGGGGCAAGTTAGTTACACACTTTGGGCTAAAATTTCCAAGCTATGCCCCAAGAAAATTAAAGCCTCTTTCACTGTCAATTCAGCTTTGAATCTTTTCAAGCTTATTTGGCCCATTTTGATATGGTTTTTGGCCGGATTTCTTTCCATAGACTTGTCGGGAATTGAGTTGAGTATCACATGTTTCAAACCCCATTGAAAAATACCTATATTTTGTGTCATTCAAATCAATTAAGTGTTCTTTCTCAGTTTTCGACTGTGTGCAGCACTACTTCCAGTGACCCTAAATTTGCGATCCTAAGTCCTGAAAATTCATTTAAACCCCTAGATTGATTTGAAGGGCATTAAATCAATATCATTTTCGCTCACGTTTCATTAAAAAAAAAACGACCCAAGGAAGAGGGAGATATTGAAGAAACACGCCTCAATAATCACCCCGTCTAATCCAGGCAGCAGCCCTATTACAATCCTTAATTTGATATTTGATTCGATCCCCAATCTTGGCATAAACCCCTTCAATATTTATATGAACTTGTAGGGTAGTGAAAGAGGATCATTCTCCCCAAATTTGTGCTCAAACCACCGTATCATTTGGGATTTGAAGAAAGAAGTGTCGAGGATGAATGCAGCCGTCGTGCAGGGCAGTGTTTTCAAATGTGGGATGCAGGACCAATGCAGTCAGGCTACGATGTTGTCCCGATGTGGGCACATCACCTCAAATATGGTCAATGATTTTAAAATATATATATAAAATACAAAAATTATAATAATGCATAAAAAAACATAAATGTGATTTATGTGATATTAGGTATTTTAACTTATTCAATATATATAATAGTTGTCTAAGACTTTCAGTCCCCTGGTAGGCTGATAAAGAGTATCGAGTTTGTTCTAACTTCTAATTAACACATAAAAAAGTAATCCATTCCATAATTTTATAATAGTTGTCTAAGACTTTCAGTCCCCTGGTAGGCTGATAAAGAGTATAGAGTTTGTTCTAACTTCTAATTACCACATAAAAAAGCAATCCATTCCATATCATATAAATTATCCAAAATCTAAAATTTAAACTCACACGGGACAAAGACGAAAAATTTATGACATATAAAAGAAAAAGATAATCAACTCTCAACTCTCATTCAGACAAGTCATCGAATACTTTAACTTCTTCTATCAATTCCTTCGGTCTCATTTTTTCTCTTTTCTTTTCCTTTTTCTTGGCTCTCTATGTATGCCCTAATCTCTCTTCCAGTCTAAAAGGTTGATTGTGTGCATGCTTTAACATTTCCAGTAATAACAGCTAGGTGTTCCTTTCACAGGAAATTACCCTCTCACATAATTTCAATCCTTAAGGTTTTTAGTTTACATATTTCCATGCCAGATTCTTGTTACTTGAAGATGCAGAAGACATCCCCCAACTACCCCCCCCCCCCCCCCACCAACCCCAACTCTGCCAAGAAAAAAGAGTAGGAACATCTTACCAAACAACCCAAAGAAATTTCAATGCAGGAATGCAGCCAATGAAGGCGATGTATTCGATGAAGCCGCAAATACTGGCGCATCACATTTTTTTTGCATATGCAGCTCAGAGTGATGCGCCATTTTAAAAGAATGGTGTAGGAAGCAAACCCTTCTCATCAACCATCACACCAGCAGTGGAAAACGTGAATTTAATATTTTTGTCTTCAAAAAGTGGGCCAACCGACATCCAAATGATCTCAAATTTGGGGAATGAGCTTCGAATGGCTTAGATTAAACTCTTAAGTTTCAACTCTATAAGAGACCATTTCTTATCATTGCTTTGTTAACTAGACCCCTTTTCGACGAACTGTATGTATGACAGTACCTCTATCAGCTAGGATTGTGACCTTTGATTTTAAGACCTTAACAATGGGCGCAATTTATGACCGAATGACCTGAAACTTGGATGGTAGGTTTGGAATAACCCTTAATTAAACTTCCACCTATTTCCACTGTGTTTTGAGCCCTTCAGTGGAGGCTTTGAGCGGCTCCTTGTCTCATTGTTGGGCCATAAACCTTTTGATTTTTGGTGACCCTTTTGCATAGATTTGACAGTCCGGTCTATATCAGGTGATGACTGCTAGCTTGGATGGCAATCGAGTTTTGAAGGTGGTGGACCACCAATGTTTCAGCTCCTCTCCAGTATACCTGCCTTTTGAGGCTTGTTGGGATGAAAGAGAACCTGGATGTCCATACCTAGGATTTGTACCCTTGTTTCAAAATAAATGTAGCCACTTGTGTCCAGTTCAATGCCTTGGTTTGATGACACTTTGGGTTGTTTGTGAATCAAATTGATCCAAAATACACCCAAACATTGTCAGATGTAACTAGGGTCCAGATCCATCTCGCGGAAGTGAATTAGGCGCAACTTATAGCCAAAAATAGGCAAAACAGTTTCCTAATGGTGTTCCAGGCTCATAACACAACAAACAAATATAGATAGCAACTAGAAATATGAGAAAGAAATCAAATTTTTAGAAGTTTCAATTTTTAGCGTTTGGATGTATCTTAATTATTGTCAACAAGCTGCTCTAGACGGTATTCTAGTTTATTTCTCATCCTTTGCGGAGGGCAGAATGCAGGTTTCATCTATAAATGTGTAGCATACAATCCCAAGGTTTGAGTAGTCTAGAGGAATCGGGCAGTTACAGTTAACTAAGAATATTTTCCTGAAAAATTGCAGCAGATCTTGGGGTAGCATGTGGAGGTCAATCTGCCAGAGCTATGTGCTTAATTAATAGTTGCCATATAGAGAGGGGAGGGACATGGGATTTGGTCAGGTTTATGGTGTCAACTATGCGGAAAGGGTATCTCTGTAGTGGGATAAGGTGTGAGGGTTAGGATTTAAGTGACAGAATGGTCAGATTTGGAGTTAATGTGCAATGCCAACAGAGTTTGTTCTCTGAAACATGTAGGTTTTACATAATTTACTAAAAACAAAAAAATACAAAAAAACGAAAAAAAAAAGCCCACAATGAAGCACTGCAAGCCTGCCTAAGAAAGGCGGGTCACCTGAGGCAGGCCTCCGAAGTGGCCTAAGCACCAAGGTGAGCACCCAATAGGAAAGAAATGGGCCAAAGGAGCAAAATTTGTCATTTTTGCCCCTTAAAAGTGGGAGAAAAGTGTTTTTTAGGCATACGAAAACCCCAAGACCCAATTTTAGGGTATACTTAAACCCCTAAAACCCACATTCGGACCACTAGCTATTTAAGTGCATGAAGACAATAAAGAAAAAGGAGGAGGCTGGCTTAGAAGAGATAGCAGAGGAAGAGCACCATGTCGAGGAGGGGGGTGATTCTATTGACAAAGGCTTGGCATCAGATGCAAGATATGACTTATCTTGGTTTGTAATGGTTTGTAATATCCCACAAGGACAGCCTGTGGCCATTTTCACAATGTCATAGGACTTAAATGATTTTTATTTCAAGTTCAACTTTCAAGCTTGCGCAAGTTTCAATCTTCTAGATTCCAAAACTCAAGTTTAAAGTTCATGTATGTATGCACAAAAGCACGCTTAGCATCTGAAACTATAGAAAAACAAAAGAGGTCTGTTTGGTATCAAAACCAAAGCCAAAAAAGTATTTTAAAAAGAAAAACAATTAAGAAAAATTTATACTAAGTTTAGAAAGGATCTTAGGAATTTAGAGATCAATTAGTAGACTTTCTCAAATAAGACAGACCATCCACAACATTGTAGTTTCTTGAGCATATATCTTATGTAGGGAAGGAAGTATTTATGGATCGCATTTTTCTAATTCACTTGTTCGTGAGGCAGTTTGAACCTCTTCTTGATCTGTTTTGGTGTTTCTTGGGTTATGACCATGATGGTAATGACTGAATCTCAATGCTTCTTGGTTACCAGTCTCTGGTTCCTTTTCAGCAAAAGGGCCAACAGCCCAGTGTTACAGAAGTAGAGCACATTGGATATTCCTCAGGTATTTAAAAAGAAGTTACAAATTTGTAGAGGACTTTTCACTAGTGAAGATGATTTAAATATTTAGATTTGCAATGCAATTATTTCACCTTTTGATTTGAGAGAATTTCACAGCACAAGATAGGCAAGTAATTCACGGATTGAAGCATTGCATGATGTAAACCTAGAATCACGATCCATTCTTTGCTAGGACCATAGTGCAAGGAGCTAGATTGAGGGGTAGCAACCCCCTTTTGAAATCTTGCTCCAGATATCCCCGAGCCCGAGCCCGAGCCCAAGCCCGAGACCGAGCCTGAGATAAGCTCATGTCCCCATTCCCGCTCAATCATTCTGCTCGATCAAGGCCTATACACTCAGTAAGACCATAAGTCCCCACATCCTTTCTCACTACTTCTATTCATGTCTGTTTGGGCCTTCCATTACCCTTTTAGAGCTTCCACTTGAACTAAATCACACCTCCTAACCGTTGTTATATTGGGTCTACGTTGCACATGGCCAGCCCAATTAAGTCTACTTTCCCTCATCATATCTCCAACTGAAGCCAAAAAATAAAAATAAAAGGATCTCGATTCCTGACTAAAAGGATCTCAATCCCTATGGAAGGGGAATGCGACCCTACTAGAAATAGGGGCACAATCCTAGTTGTAAGGTATCAAAATCCCATGAGTTAGAAATGGTTTTGAATGTTGAAACTAGTATGTTTAATTTCATGTTGTAATTTTGCTTCCTGATGATTTTCTCACTAACGACCACCTATCGACAATTTTTTTCTCCATTTTCATCATCATGATTTGCATCAACAATTGAAAATTGGTGAGCCAACATGATAATTTCCTGAGTTGGCTCAAACCCGAGGGGTAACCTAGTACCAAATTGGGGAGTCGTCTAGGTTGTCCAGAACAGGGCAGTTCACTACGGTAAACTGCCAATCCAACTGAGTTTATTATAAGGACTTGGGCGATTCCTAAGTATAGTTCATATCACGGCCTGACAATCTCATTTTTCTTAATTTTTTTACATGATTATCAAGTTATAGAAGTTTCATTACGCAAGTGAGTATGAAATGCTAGAATGTTAACAGTTTCCAAAAAAAAATACATAATGCTAAAAATGTGAATCATACATTTTTTTTTTTAATATTACTTTAAAAATAAAATAACATATATGTGTATGCGTGTGTGAATGATTTTGTGAGCCATGGGGGGCACCACTGCAGGGGGAGTAGGTGGGTTCTATGGACTCTTGTGAGCCTGATAGCCTAGAGTGAACGACAGCCAGCACTCCCCAAAATTTCAAGTTAAAAGGATTTGCAGAAAAAATAAAATAAAATTTAAAAATGTGCATACACATCAGAATCCATATCTGGGAGGTTGAATCTAAGCGATTAGGCCTATACATGCGAGAGGGCTCAAAGACATATTTCCATACATACTACATACATACATCTATGGTGTGTCTGTGTGTGTTTATTTATGCATGTACGTATGCATGTATTACAAGGGGTACAACCATTTATATAACCCACATATATCAGGCTACTCCCAAGCCGCTCTATGAACAGCATTTCTAGGCACTCCAAAGTGGGGAAGCTTTAGCTATAGGGTCAATCACAAGCTCCTACTCCTGCCCCCAAAAAAGTATAGTTGGAGCTCAATAGCAATCTAGGACAGTGTAGGAAATATCGAACCGAAACGGTTAACCGGACATGAACCCAGAAGCGGTTCAACAGGCCTAACCGATAAATCAACCGGTTCAACTGTTCTAACTAGGCAAGTCTTGGGCGGTCAAAAAAGTGTTAAAAAAAAAAAAATCTAATAAAAACATGAAAAGCATATTTAAAGAATGATTAAACAAAACACATCCAAATGAAGTTGAAAATTAATGAAAGAAATGATTTTAAAGAATCCAAGTTGCAAATTAATGAAAGAAATGGATTTTAAAGAATCCATTTGTGCCCAAGGGTATTCTTGAAACTTTCCAAAAAAATGGGAAAATTAAAAATAAATATTAATGGGCAAAACAATTTCTAATCTTTGCCATAATGATAAAAAAAATTAAAAATACAAACAAAATTTCTTCTTTTTTGACAATTTATATAATTCTTAAAAAATTTAAAAATACCCAGGCGGTCACCAAAATCTAACGAAACCAGAACCAGCTAGTGGCCGGTTTCGATTGAACCTGGCAGTTACCGATTAGACCGCCCGATTTTTCCTTCAATGATCTAGGATGACCCTATCCCAATGTTTCAAAAAAGGTCAGGCAGCCCCTAGGCGGCCGGGGGGGTCTAGGCCGCTTAGCGCCTCGACAGGCACCAAGGGATCTAGGTGGCCTAGGTTCAAAAGGGAGCAAGGGCAGTCCAGGATCCTATTTTAGGTCCAGACTTTGTATAAAAAATGCATGAACAAAAAAATGCATATTCATGCATTTTTTATGATCCAAACAAAAAAAAAACCAAAAAGTCACACCCAAAGAGTATTTTTTCACCAAGGCAAGAGCAGTCCCTGCGCCCACCAAACTAAGCCTAGGGTCCCTATGCATACGCCCCCTCCTAGTTGGTCTGCCCAAGCTTTGGCAATGTGCCCAGGTCCCCCTAGCCCGCCTAGGCACTAGGGGGACTGCTTTTTTGAAACTATGCCCTATCCTTATAGAGTGGGGAACATTGAAGGACACTTTTGGAGTCATGTTAGCTTCTATGGACCAATTAAAATAGGGAAAGCCTTCTATGGACCATTTAAAATAGGGAAAGCCAACAAACTAGAAAGATGTGGTTCCTTTAGCCAGTCTCGAGAGTGTTCACATAGTTTCTCTAAAGAAAAATTTTATTGATCATGTAGATGACTTAATGTCATTAGGTGGGCTCACTAAACCCACTCTAGGAGGATTACAAACATCATAAAGGTTCTTGAACCATATATAGTAATGCAATTATGTTTCAGCACATCATATGAGACAGGAAAACAGAGACGGACATCTTCAGTAAAGGTAGTTAAGTTCAAAAAACGGAAAATTTCGTATAGACCCTAATTCCTCATATTATTTCATGGCTCCTCCTGTTTTAATTTCAAGCAGGATAAGAAACCGTTAAATATTTCATCGTAACCCCTCATCTCTTATCTCCCTCTTTTATTGACTTTTGACTATAAAAATTAACCCCAACAAATCTTTTTATACCATTTCAACCTAAAAACTTTTTAACTATATTTTTCCCTTTTCACCCATTATAAAAGAAGGAAATAAGAGATGAGGGGGTACGGTGAAATCCTTAAAGATTTCTTTATGCTGCTTGAAATAAAAACAGAAGGAGGATCTACCATGAAATAACATGAAGAATTAGGGGCCTATATGAAATTTTCCCTTAAAAAAAATACTATTCAGATATCCCAAATGTAATCACATTCTTTTCCTTCGGATTCTTCCGTTTTTCCAGCCCTAACAAAGGAATGACTTACACAAGTGCACCAACAGTAAGGACAAACACAGACATTAAAAAAATGTAAAATTTACTCTTACCAGATAAAAGATAATAGATTCATTGAAAACAAATGAGAAGCAAGAGGCATAAAAACAAATGCATAGTATTCGAGTTCCCAATACTAAACCACAAACATCTGCAAGAAAAAAGGCAAGGCAATATGATAGGAAGTACCATCCACAGAAACATCCTTCAAAAAAAGGTCAGGCAGCATGATAGGAAGTTCCATGGATTGAAAAGTCTATGTACTAGCATGAAATTGTCCACAATTAGATGTCATAACCTCTCAAGCTCATACCAAGCCCATGATCACCAGGAAAAAAGAAGAAAGTTCAGACAAAGGAATACAAAAAGCCATCAAGAGCTCAGCAAAACAAAAGAAAAACAATATTACGCAATGTAATTCTTATAGAAAAGATAACAAGAATAAGGTAAAAGGCAAAGATGAACCTGCTTCTTCTTGAGAAGCACCCAAAGATACAGCTTAGTGCCAGCTTCCTGAGCATGCTTACTGGCCAGCTTCCTCTCGTTGCAATGAGCAGCAACTCCTACAAGTTCTGCACAAGTAGGAGCTTTATGCTTCAAAGCAGCAGCTGAAAGTGCATCCCGACCTTCCTTAGATTTCGCAGCATCCTCGTCAAAATTCAGACCCGAAAAAACTCTCCTGACCATTTCATGCTCATCTGCAGGGCCCCCCTTAATTGCTTTGGGAACAGGTCTCTGTTGCCTGAGATATATCCGTTCGGCTTCCAGTACAGCAGTCAATGTACGGTGCACTATAATATCCGGGTATCTTCTCAATGGTGATGTAAAATGGGTATAGAGAGGGACTGCCAAAGAATAGTGAGCCCACTCACTTTCCCTATCTCTTAAATCTCCTGTACAGAAGTATTGAGCTAGTTGCATTGGCTTGGAAGCATTTGAAATGAGAATCTCAAATAAATCAGGATCATCCTTTAGCACTTCCTTTAACTTTTGCAAAGACAAATGAATATGACCAGATGAAGAAGTATCCAACTCAAATCCATGTTTACCACAAAAAGCTTCAAACTCTTTCAGTTTCCTCGAGTTTGGTTCTGGATGCCTACGCAAAAGGGCACATTCAGGAAATGCCCTAGAAATAACACTTGCAGTAGTCATATTTGCCAAGAGCATGAATTCCTCCACAAGAAAACTAGAATCTTTACGCTCGCTAAAAGTACTATCATAGGGTATTCCATCATCATCGAACAAGAAACCAAGCTTGGAGCTATCAAGCAACAGAGCCCCTCTTTCAAACCTCTTTTCTCTCAGCTTCTTAGAGATTCCATGAAGACCTCTCACTGCTTCAATAACATCTTTCCACTCAAATTTCCCATGTAGTTCAGGCCACCCATCTTCAGAGGCAATAAATCTTTGCAAATCAGAAGAACCATTTATAATCTCATGTGCATGTTGATAAGAGAGCTGACAACATGACCGAATAACAGTGCCGCCAATCCAATGATCAATGATCTCACCAGCAAAGTTTATGTCCCATATAATTGAAAAGGCAAGCTTATCAACCCCAGGAACAAGGGATCCCAAGTCCTCTGAAAGTAAAGGAGGCAACATGGGGATTCTATGTTGAATAAGATAGACACTGGTGGAACGAACTTGGGCTTCCATATCTAGCGCTGTGTCTGGATGAACAAAGTATGAGACATCAGAAATGTGAACTCCGAATCTAACAACGTCCTCAGACAAATATTCAAATGATAGGGCATCGTCAAGATCAGTTGCAGTAGAAGGATCAATGGTGAAAATGCAAAGGTCCCTCAAATCTTTTCTTCTTTTTATCTCTTTCGCAGGTATTTTCCAAGGAATTTTGGGGAGACAGGCAAGTGACTCGGGGGAAAATTCAGCACTTTGAATTGCACGCTCAAATAAAATCGCAGCAATCTCTGCTTCAATTTCTCCACCTTGTCCCAAGCATTGCTTAACGCGAGCCAGAGGTAGAAGGCTTTGTTCCTGCCAGTTAACAATTTGGGCAACCACCAATTCCTTTTCAACAAATTCATCACCATTTTGCAACCTTTCTTTCAAGCTATCCGGTAATCCGCTCAAAGGGACCATAAGTTTGGGAAATCTTGCATCAGTTGGGGTCAATTGGACATATTCTCCAGGAGATGAAGTGAGGGTCTGGTTTCTCTTAAATTGATTGCCTATGGACTGCTCCTTCATGGTAAGGTCCTTGAAAGAAATCCAATGCTGACTACCAAGATAACCAATTATGGCATCACGTCGAGTAGATCTTTCAATGATCGCTATAACTCTACCAGTTGGCCTTTTCATTGGAAACAACTTCAAGATGGTACAAAGATTTTCTAGTGCACTTGCAGCATTCTTCGGCTCCTCATTTGTACGAGTTGTTTTGACAGTATCCATAAGGTAACCAAAATTACCAAATTCAAATCCATTTCCAGTTTCACACCTGCTAGTTTTTTCATCAAGTTCACAACACTTGTCAAAAGGAAAGCTACCATTTCCATAATCAGGAAACTCATAGCCATCATTAACCTTTTCTTTTCCTTTGGAACTCACTCCAACTGATTCTTTGAGCGGAGAACAGTCATCATTCTGAGGAGAATTGTATATATGAGTAGGCAGTCCCTTCATTCTGGTCCAACATGGCACAGGGTCCAACATAACTGCTACAGTATCACCTTCAATCTGTTGAAAAGTAATAGTGTCAATATTCCAATGTTCTCACCTCATGGAAAAAACAATATAATTCTTCGCAGCAACATAAAAGATATGCTACACTGGTTGGAAGGAAGACAATGGTCAGAACAAAATAGGTGCCCTTTGTTTGTTACTTGATATATTACACCAATTTGTTCAAGTTATTTTCACATGTCCTAAAATAGTGTATGCATATGCCATGGACAGATATTTACATATATGAATACAAACACAGATAAATACAAATACAAGCACATAACCTGCTGCATGCTATATAAACATATGCATGTAGGCATGTTTCCCTATATAAATAGATATCAATTTCAGAATACCATTGTACCACATAAATTACGACTTGCAGAATATGTAGATTTACTTTTCTGTAATGAGTAGATACACCCAAAACCAACTCGGAGATGGTACAACAGTGAAGATCTAATAGCATCTTGTATCATCACCATTTGAGGGTTGGCCACAGTAATGAAGATGCCCATTGAGTCACTAGCAGATCATTTCCAAGTCCCAAGATCCAAACCGCATATATTTGATTCATGGGCAGGAGGGCAACTAAGACTGTAGACCTTATTTTGCATGAACCCAAATAAGAAGGGTACAGAACCACTTCCTGAACCTCTGAACCTTTTTGAAGCATTTCGAGTGATGCCAAAAATCAGGGAACTCTTATACAAGATTGCCACATGATGAAGTGCATCATCTTTTTAAACAGGACATTAGAGCATTGGCATATCTCATTTTTATTTTGGTAGTGATCCCTTAGCCATCTTCTAAAGGACTCAGAAATAAAGAACTCTTACTGATATTTATGTGTGTTTCAAGATACTAAGAAAGTATTAATGGGAACCCATGATTCACTGGGCTCTAGACAAAACTAATTACGTGATGTTATTGGGCTCCAGACAAACAAATTTCAAATCAGAAAATGTGATGTGATTGTTGGATGCAATATGTCAGAAAGGTTGTTCATATTTCAGTGCAATGTCAGAATCCACATAAAAATCCACTGCCTCTAAGTTTCCAGTCTCAAACAAAGACAAAGGCAAGCTTTCTATGCTTCCCCTACAGCATAAACTTATATACTTTCCTTTATCCAACCGTCCATTCTGAATGGAGAGCTAAGATTCCCCCAATCACAATGTCACGTCTCGACACTATTTTATTTTTAATTTTTTTTATATAAACTATTTTGACACCAAATTTTGGACGTCCAATCCTCTATTAAACTCGCACTAACGAAAAATATTAAAAAAATATTTCCAATAAAATAAAATGACCAAAATACCCCTGAAAGTTTCAAGGGTTATTTTGGTCATATTTTATTGAAAATTTATTTTTTAAAACTTTTCTATAGGCGCGCCCCAATGAGAAGATGGGGACGTACAAAATTTCATATTCATACAATTTGTATAAAAAAAACTAAAAATAAAATACTTTGAGACGTCAGATCTAAGATCAAACGGTGAGTGGCTCTCTTGATCAAAATTGGAGAGCTGGATGGTAGGGGAAGCATAGATCTTCTATGCTGTAGGGAAGTATAGAAACCTTTCCCCAAAGAAAAATACCATCCTATAAAAGTTGTAGCAGTGTCCATGTTACAGAACTCAAATTAACATATTTAACATATTGCACCCAACATATTAAAAGGAATACAGTGCAGCAAAACAATAGATGTAATGATATCACGTATAGAATCAAAACATTGTACATGTGAACCTATTTTAGAGTCCAGATGAACAGGCAAAAAAAATGTTTGACCATACCGCTCTATTTTGAGCGGCAAAACCGCTAATAAGAACGTCTGTAGGTACTCCATCTAATGTACAATAAGCCTGAAAATGCAGAGGAAAACACTCGAGAGTTAGTCTTCCAAGACCATAAAACTACAAGATTTTTTGTGCATTTCTGTGGCAGATAAGAAAATGAGAGCTACACCTCTAGTCGGTTATGCGCATTTACACGAAAGCATGCCTTGAAAGCATCGCCTTTCTGCAAAATGAGAAACAGACATCTTATAATCAACTGAAGAAGGTAATAGAATGCATGTTAACCAGGAAATACATTTCTTAAGCACACCTCTAATGCCTCGTTAACAGACTGGATAGACCAGTGAGCTGAGAACTTTCTTTGGGTCATATCATGATATCCTTCGTTATTTTGGTAAAGCATGAGTTCTCTATTTGGAGAGAGAACAGTTACATGCTCATTGGTGATGGGATCTGGACATGATTTTGAGATATCGGCAAACACTTCCCCAACAAGATTACATGAAAATATATCTTGATCTTGTGAGTACCCCAAATTCAGATTTGATGCATCGCCACTGTGTATGTGCATTGTGGGTAGAGATGTAAACGAAATGTCAGATGCCCTATTTGATCTCTGATATGAAATTATTTTTGGAGAAAACTCTCGTTGGCCAAACTCTGAACCGGTATTGTCATTTGACACCATGCCATTTCCCCCAACACAATTTTGATAAGGTAAAGAGGACGACTTCATGGTATCTTGTGCATAATTAGAGGCATCACAACAGTTTGATATCTGCCCATAGCCTTCAACCAGACACGAGCCTGCAAGGAAACAGTTTTATTTTGGTCCACGAAAATAAGGAAACACCCATCTACACATAGAACAATGAAATATCTCAAGTGCATGGGCATGTGAATAGATCATTTTAAAAAGTCAGTAAACAATAACAATTATAGATATAGAAGTCACTCTTATAATTAGAAAAAGTACAAGCGGGCAATCCAAAACAAGTGGCCAATCCAAAACACCGAATACAAACAAGCCAAATCCACTAGTTCTTACAACATCTATTTGTCACTATGAGATATTAAACATCCATGCTAACCCAATATAAATTAGCAAAATCATCTATTAAGTTGGATAATCCAGCTAATGATTTGTACGGAGTTCATAAAACCTACCTTTCAGTCACAGGGAAGGCAAGAAGGAAAGCGTCCAGCAACACCCAAACAGAGACTAACTGGCAGATCCAATCCAGTTGGAAGAATAATAATAACAGTACTAGAAAGTGGGTCCTCGAGAATAAAATATGGTACTAGTTTTACTTTTCTAAAATCAATAATACGGTTGATGATTATAATTGTTGACAAATTTCCCCCAAATTTCTATAGAGGCTACATCCTCAATCTATTATACTTTTCAAGACACAATTTGCTCAAAAAGATAGAAGATAACCAACTAATATTTCACAACAGGTTTCTTTTTAAGAGGTAATGATGGAAGATAGAATGTGAAATAGGTTTCTTTAAAAGAGTTAATGATGGAAGATAGAATAACAAACTTTTCCTTCATCTTTGTTAAAATAAGATTTAGAGAAAATAATTAACAAGGCCCAGCAAGGTCAAAGTATCACTCCTGAACTGACATCAGATTATGCTCCATTTCACAGAAAACAAGTCAGTATGAAAAGATTGATTTAAGCCTTGAGGAAACAAGAAATGGCATGACTCGTGAAGAATAAAGCACCCACAAGAAGTAGAATAATAAACAAACTGATAGAACCCATGGCTTCATTGGTAAAACCACAAATATGATAAATAAATGTTTTGCCATAATTTTCATTCAAAATCATGCTAAATTTACGCAGCCTTACTCCAAAGAAACAGCATATTTACTCAGAAGCATATTGAACACTACACCATAATCATCAATTCCACGGCCATAGAGGAATCACTCAAACAAAACCCACAAAAAAGTAAATTTACTACAACAAATGGAAAGGACCAAAACTTGACAAGCACAAAGCACCTGAACTACAACCAGATCCTCCATGGTTCTGCCTTTGCTTTCGATTAGCCCTTCTCCTACCTTTCTTCTTCTCCTTTTCCCCTTCGTCCACCCTCTCCGGACTCTGCTCAAATGGAACCTTGTTGTTATCACGGAAACCCTTCATAATTTACAGAAAATATAGGGCAACGAACTGTGAAAAAAAAAAAACCCTAGATCTGCAAATTCCAGGCACCTTTCGCCCAAAAAAAACCACGAAAGAGCCACGAAAAGAACAGTTGCTAAACAAACATGAAACAGAAGCCCTGGAATAGAAATACTCGAGGAGAATTGAGGAGTGATTATGGGGAAGAATAATGGAGTAGAGTGAGAATTAGGGCTTTTTTTTCCCTTCTCTCCCTTTCTTCAATTGTTTAGACTTTAGAGAGAAAAAGGGGAAACGGGATTTTAAAGGGTGTTTGTGCTTGCAGAGACGTCACCATTATTGGTCGGCGACGGCTTTTAGCCTTTACGTACACGACTTTAACCTCGCACGTAGCAAAAAATACTCGCGTTAATACTGGCATGTTTATTAGTTATTAGCTCCACGTGCGAACAAATATTTTTTATTCTATTATCCAAAAACATTCTTCTCCCGCGGGAGTAGAATGTACATTAACTACCTCGGGTAAGACCCATCTAGAATCAATTGTAGGAGCCCAAATTTTGGGGATGTCACATCTTCATAGATTAATATTAATAAAAATAATTTCCTAATTGTGAGCTCTATATACTTGAAAAAATAATGTTTCGAGATTAAATAGAGACCATCCACTTATTAGAGCGTGAGATACAGGGGTTAAAAAAACTCAAAATTTCTATTTTTTTAAAAATAATCATCCACAAATTCTTAATTAGTTCCAAATTTTTATATTGAAAAATGTCTTCCTAAATAAACCTTTTGACTAAGGGAGTAGAATGAACCATGCTCCCGAGTGAGAATGGTATACTTGCTCTTTATTATTCATTTTTTGTGGTTGGATTTGATTTGGGATTGGATAAAGTTTTGGAAAGTGATGAAGGGTCGAGTCTAGCAATTTCATGAAGGGGAACTCTATGATAGTCCTTGTGACCAAATGCAATTAGTGGTCTTCAGAGTCATGACCATGCGATAATGGTGTGGATGGTGATGACGAGAGAATAGGAACTACATTATAACTAAAGGGCTTCTCTTTTTTTTCTTTTTTTTTGGTGGTTTACATAAGGTTATAACCTTAGACAATCAAATTAATGTGCATATTCAAACTTTGTAATGAGATGCAATTTTGATGTCGAAAATTCATACGATAGTGCCAGAATCTATTTGTAAGTACAATTATAAAATTTTAAACTTCAAAAATAATTTAAATTAAATAGATCTATAAACACATTAAAATCTTGAAAATAGACAAACCAAATAGTGTGTTGCAAGATGAATTCTTTTTAGGATTTTAATCTCTTTTTTTTTCTCTATATATATACATCTCAATGTAGAGATGATCAATTAGATGTTTTCTAACATCAAAACAACATTTTTTTAATGATTTCAGAGGTACACTTTAATTCTACATTTTAAGGTGTCAACCTTATATAACCTTTTTCCTTAACCAGGTTTATATGAAATTTGAAGGTACTCCTCAGGGGTGCACCTGTACAATATATAAAAAAATAATTCAAATAAAATAAAATAACAAAAAATACCGATTCAATTTTAAGGGTTTTTTTCACTCATTTTATGTTTAGAACATTTTTTGTAATTATTATAGGTGTGTTGGGGTGAGAAGTATAACCGCCGATAATTTTAACCATATATGATAAAATAAAATAAAAATACTCATACCTGTTCCTAACCGTCCAATAAATATTAGAAGGTTGAGATCGACAGAATCCATGTATTTTGTTAAACCTACTGCAGATGAGCTATGATTTTCAAATATCATTCGTTTAGCAAACACCACCCTTTTGTCAATAAAAACTTCAATTAATGATTGGAACCGACTAATGATTTCAACAAAATTTCATGTTAATCCGCATATAATTTTAAAGAATCTCCAAATTTCGTTACTAGGTATTCAAAATCCCACTTTCTATATTCCACAATTGATTATAATTCCAATTTTCATGTTCCAGATGACCTTAAGTTCACCCCAAATTGTCCAATTTCACATCTAAAGGCGACAGTAACATTTTCTATCAAAGGAAAAAACTATTGTTGTATACTTTCCCTTAAATAAATGCATAAAGTGTGTAATATAATTTTTTGAGCCTTAATTATACCAATACCAATATGAAACCTTTCCATGCAGACATTTCTCATTAGTAAAAGTAATTTGTGTGCAATATGAATATATGATATAGCATGTAAATATTCATAAAAAGTGTTCCTTAACTATGTTTATTTCTGGCTTTTGTAAAAAATCTGCTGGTAAATGAAGACCTGTCATGCGAACTATTAATTCAACTAGTTCTCATTTAGAAATTCACATTTTCACTAAAACTTATAATTTGTATTATATGGGATATCTATCCTTTTATTAAAGTTAGGGAAAGAGTAAATCATATCCTTTTAAAGAAATAATTTAATTCAAAAGCTAGGGAACTAATAGAAAATAAAATAGAAGATGGAAATTAGTAAGGAAAAAAAGCTAAAAAATATCAAAAATGAAATATTAAAAAGATATTATAGGGTCTTATCTACTTATGGTGATTGATTAGAGATGACAAAAACATGTGCTTAAAGGCTTTTTATAGTTGTTTGGAGTTTTAAAGATGAATTCCATGAATTGTTATATGCAGTGATCAAAAGATAAACGCCAAACTAAATTGGGATCAGTCACAGGTCACTCTCGAGTTGGCCCAATTTCAAAGGTTATGTATTTTGAAATTTTTATGCATTGCAATAAACGGCCGATTTATTGTACTAATCGATAATTTGTTGTAAAGATCGCCCGATTTGTACACTGTTACTATGAAAAATCTATGAACACTTGAAAAATCTTGAAAATTGAGGGTCTAAAACTACATATGGACAATATTCAAGACTTGGAATCTATTTTTCTCATGACCATACATCTTGAGTTTGAGATTATTGATTTGAGGATTTTTGGGCATTGAAATAACCTTTTCTATTGGATTTTTTAGGAGTACCTTAATTTAATTATTAAGGGCCTCTCCTTTAAATAAACTTTTTCTTTTATAAGGGGTGTGGTTTGTATAAGGCTGAGGCCCCAAACAATCAAAATAAGGGCACCTTCAAATAGTATAAAAAGACATTGTTCCAGTACTAGAAATCTTTGTAATGGCCTAAAAAAATATTTTATATATAATTATAAACTTTAAAGCTTGAAAAATAATGTAGATTGAGTAGATCTAGGAATACTTAAAAATCTTGAAAATTAACAGTCCATAAAATGCATTGCATGATGCACTATTTTCGATATAAGAAATCCAGTTTTTCTCATGTTTATATATCTTGAGGTCGAGATGAGTGGTTTGAGAATTTTTTAGCATCAAAACAACATTTTCTAGTAAATTTTTTAGGTGTGCCTTAATTTGATTGTTTAAGGCCTCACCCTTATATAAACTTCTTTTTTTATTTAAGTATATAATAAAAGTATATACTTTTTGTACAGTATAATCACAATTACCCATAGCCAGGAGATGCAAAATTGGATGACTAGGAGGCATACCTTTAAGGAAAAATTACAAAAAAAACCCAAGACCACACTTTTTATGCAACTTACCCGCAACCAACATATTTCTCTCACTTTTTTCCCCAAAACAAACTTTCTATGCAAATACCCCCCAAGGAAAAAATTCATTTTTTTAGATGGAAATGCCCTTCCCGTACACAAATATCATTTTGGTCAGATTTGACGTTGATTTTTGGACCCCAGTAGCACATTGCCGGAGCGCACAAATGCCGGACAGCCCTAAAACAACTACCAGACCAAAACTAATTATTGTTGTACTACCCTTTATATAGTGCTGGAACCTTGGAATCTAGTAACATCTATTGTCGGACCGCCCTTTGCAACTATCATACTGTCATTTTCAATTGCCAGACCACAATTTACGCAGTGCCAGAGCCCTATTGGCGGACCGAACTTCACACAGTGCCGGAGCCCTACTGCCAGACTGCACTTTACACAGTGCCGAAGCGTCACTACCGGACCACACTTGCATAGTGTCAGAGCCTCTATTTTAGTGGGATAGAGGAGAGAGAGGCGAGGGTAAGATAAAAGTAAGGGAGTGCAGTTTAAACTCTTTTTTTTTTGGTTGGGAGTATTTACATAGAAAGTGTATTTTGTGGAAAAAAAGTGAGAGAAAAAATTAGGTTGGGTAAGTTGCATAGAGTGCAGTCTTGGGGGTTTTTAGTAACTTTCTCTACCTTTAACTAAATTCAAAGTCAAATAAATTTTTTTTTTAACATTGCAATATGCCCTTAGCCTACCAATTTATCGTCTAACAACTACGGATGATAATATTCTTATATCAAAGATTGATAGTCTTGCATACAAATAGTTTGTGTCAATCAACTTATTAGATTTATTTTATCAATTCAATTGTTGGTATCTTCATTCGGGATTGAATTTCTACTGGCACGCGACCACAGTGCGACCCTTGCTTTGAAGTTGTCCTACATTTTTTTATAGATGACTAAATAGGTCAATCCATTTTCTTTTTTCTTGGGTAGTTCAATGGTAGGTATAAAACTTGAGATATAGCAATGCTAAATGGCAATTGCTAACTAATAAAGCCGAAGCTCGATTTCTACGTTGATATGGCTAAGAAACTATTATTAGCCATGTAGTAGAAATTTTTTTCTGAAATCCAATTATGCCTATAATATTTGTTTGGTTTACTTATTTTATGTGACAATGTAAAAAACGAATACATGTAGATTTTAATTATTTTTTACATTTTTTTTGGGATTTTTTACCCAAATTACATTTTTCAGTAAAAATCGGGACACTAATCTGCTGATTTAATCATAATCGATCTGACTAATCAGATCGGGCCAGGACTGACTAGTCGGCGCAATTCATTCTTTTGAACACTGGTTATATGATCTCCGTTAGTTAGATCCGAATCAAAACTGACACCAAGGTCCTTGTAGATTGCTTGATGGATGGCCATGAAACTTCCTCAGCATTGGAACTAGTTCTTTACTTTTGCGCTGGGTTGAAACTGGTGGAGAAGTTATTCAAGATAAAGTTCATAAGTTACTAGGCGCAGATTTTGTTGGCTAGTTGTCTTTTATATCATATTAAGTGGGGACATAGGTTTTTTTTTTTTTACTATTTCTTTCTCATTGAATCTATCCTTATGTATACTATATTTGGTTATGCTTTTCTAATAAAAAAAGTTTTTAAAAATATAAACAAATAAAGGTGAAGAAAATCCCCAACTTTAATTTTCTATTTGTTTATTTCTTGTTGTCAATTTTTTCCTTTCTTCTTGCTCTTCAATCTTTTGGAAATGAGAAGTTTAACATGTGAAGTGAAATAAAAAAAAATGGCTGCTAAACAAATGCATTCAAAATTGTGAGCTTTAAAGAAAAAAAATAGACAGGCATGATAGGTGGATGAGAGGGAGAGAGAGAAGCATGCTGATCTGACACACCTTGGCTTAAATCATTACTTGAGTTCTCCGTAATTATAATATTTACTGCAATTTCTCAGGACTATGGTTGTCCTCAAAGTATAATGACAAGTTTAGCCTATTTGTTTTTGAAAAGAGGGATATGGTTTATTTTTTATCACTATCTTTAAGCGATTTTTTTGGCGATAAAAATGGAAAAAACAAGCAAAACAATTAGCAAGAAATTTGAAAAAAAAAACTAATAGATAACCCTTGTAAATCTTATAAAGAAATGGGCAATCCTAGAGAACAGGCAGAACGGTCAATCAAACTGGTTTGATCGGTCAAATGCCGGTTTTGACCAGTTCTAAGTAGATCTCAGTTTAAAGCTTCTATCGATTGGGGGTGTTTCTAGAGGAGGAAATGGGAGATTTTTTTTTTTTGTGAAATGCTTATATAGGTTTTATTTTTTTCTTGGACTCTAGTAGATTATATTATAGTGTGCTTGGGAGTGACTCATTTTTTAATATTTTGTATCTCTAGATGGACTCATGCCACTTGAAGTGCATTATTTGGGATTGTACAATGCACAAACAGATGGAATCAAATTATGTCTGGGATGGTTTTCCTAATTGATGAAAATTCTTGACATTATGTTTATGTGGGTTTGATATAAGCGTGCAGTTCGCATACAGATGCATCCGTAGGTGTAGAGGTAAGGTGTACCTTCAAATTTTATCATGGAATATGATTTTGATGTAAAATGTTCTTAGGATTATCTCAAAATCTATTTTTATATCTAATTATAAAATTTTAAATTTCAAAATTAGTTAAAACCAAGTAGATCTATAAACATATGAAAATCTTGAAAATAGACGGTGTAGATAATATGTTGTAAAATGTACTATTTCTGAGACTTAAAATCTTTTTATTTTTCATAGCCATATTTTTATAAGATAGCATCCTTATATAAACTTTTTCCTTTATATAAATGTGTCTTTCTATTCAATGAAAATGTGACACTACCTTTCATTATGTGTATAGACCTTTTTTATATGTGCATGTGTTTTTGTATTTGATGGAATTGTGTGACTACTTTTTATTATGTGTGAGTGCTTGTTTCTAATATGTGTGAGTGTTTTCTATTTTTAGAAAATGTGACAGTTTCTATTTGATGAAAATGCTAGACCTATGTGTGTATGTTTTTCTATTTTTGAACGTATATATTGGTGCTTTCAACACTAGTTTCCAATTATTGCAGTTTTTTTTTTTTTTTGTTGGCCATATGGATATGGATCTGACCGAACGCCTTAGAATCAATGCCATTTTATGTGGCTTATATGCATTGTTTGCAAAATCACTCGATCCAACCGCTCGGTTAGATACTAGACGGTTCCGGTTTTGGGCGGTTATAGTGATCAACCGGTATTTTAAAAAAGAAATTCAAAAAAATGTATATAAATTCTCAAAAATAAGGAAATTGATTTGTAATGCATTTTAAAAATATTCTTTACATTATGGTAAAGATTAAAAATTGTCTCGGTCATTAATACTCACTTTTATATTTTTCCATCTTTCTTAGAAAAAATTTAAAATAACCATTGGAAAATATAAAATAGGTTAAAATCTATTTTTTCATTAATTTTCAACTTCATTTGAATGTGTTTTGTTTTAATCATTTATTATATGTTTTTCATATTTTAGTAGATTTTTTTTATTTGTTTTATTTTTTTAACACTTTTTTGACCGCCCGGGACTTACCCGGATAGAACGGTTGAATCGGTCGGTTTACCAGTTAAGCCGGTTAAACCGCTTCGAGGCCCATATGAGGTTAACCTTTCCGGTTTGATTTTGTGAACACGGTTTATACGCGATGTGCATGGTCCTGATTTTGTGAACACGGTTTATACGTGATGTGCATGGTCCTATAATAGGTACGGGTTGCTTAAAGACTTTATGTTATCTTCGTCGGCCACGTTCCTAGGATTTAAACAGCATGGGAAGAATGTCAGCAACAAGTCGACAGGTACAATGATGCATGTTTATGATTTTTCCATACTACAAATAATGCAGAGGATCGCTTCATGGAGCAACAACACTTTCATGGTATAGAAGAAGAAGACAAACATTGCACAAAATGTTGCATTTCTTGGTATTGGCAGTTTGCATAATATTGTTCTATGCCATGTAAACTTACTAGACTCCATGCAATATAGATGCTCTTCATAGAATTCAAGAAAGATGAGCCACATTGGCTTGAAATACATTTTGGGTTGAAATGTGTAATTGTATCACTAGGCAATGACAGATGTTCTTGCTTTTAAATTCATGAATTGTGTACTCTCATATCATCATTGATAATAAGGTTTTTTCATATAGAATGGATTATTAGGATTGAAAATTTTCCCCGTGAAACCCAAATTTTGGACCCTAGGATCCAGGAATGGATCTAAGATTTGGATCCGACGGGTCGGATTCAGATCCAAATTAGTAATTCGGATCGGATTCAATTTTAGGTGGATCCGATCCAGTTATTAAAATATTACATATTATTATATACACAAATGTGTTATATAGTATTTTTTTGTTATATTATTTTATAGATATAAAATAAGTTTTTGGATCCGATCAAGTCTGGATCAAGATCTGAAGATCCAAATCCGGATCCTGTGGATCCGGAGCTGACCCATTCTCAGCCCTATGGATTATTACCATGAAATTCCAAATATTTAATCTTGGAGATTCCATGTCTCTTGAATAAAGAATATAATTACTGTTACATAGTGATAATGAAATTGCTTTGAAATGGTTGGTTGCTTATTGTATTTTTTTTTTTTGAGTTGGGGTGGGGGGAGGGGATTGGGGTCCAAATCGTTATGCTAAGTTAATTTATTGTAGATGACCTATTAGTTTCTCATTTGATAAACTAATTTTACCACCAATTACAAATTCTTCAATACATAAATTAAATTAGCTAATTGCCAAGTCTCATGAGAACTTCTACGTGGTAATAAACACATTTTTTAATCTCCCTTAAAACTCCAGACAAGTTACCAAACACAATATTTTCCATTACAAGGTGCCAAATTATCCAACCTCCCAGGAAGCCAAAACTTCCAGGTTCCAGAGAACCTTTCACTTGGCAAATAGCCCCTTATGGATCTCTAAAAACCGTTATTATAAGTTTCCAACGTCGAAACTATTTTTGTGGTGAAAAATGTACAGGCGAAAGAGAAAATAAAAAAGTTTCGTCTGATGACACAAGGCATAAAAATCTCATAAAGGCATATATTATTTTAAAATTAAAATTAAAAAAATATATATATGAGTACACATGTGGTACGTGGTAGTACACCTTGTATATTTGATAATGTCTTTCCCATTCACCAATGTCGAACTAAACTTTTAAACTTAAGTCGCACTATTTTTGCCATGTCCATTATGTATTTATACAAAGTATGTATATTCTTATGATTAATATAGATAGAGATTTCTCTTCAAAAAGCTTGATATTCTATCATGGTATCAGAGCACCATTGACTTTGGATTTTTGTTTCGATAAATATAGAGGTGGGCTTGGTGTTCGTGATTGAGATAAATCAGATTTTGAGGGTATTTTCTTGGAGAAATTTAGAGATAGAATACGACGCTCAGTTTTTTATCTTCTTGTTAGAATACGGTAAGTTGCCAACGGTTTTTCAGCGAGGTTAGTTCTTCTTCCTGTACCTTTGCTGGGTATTTTTCTAGGTGTTTTTTTAACGTATTTTATCTGGGTCATTGTTGCATGTGGGTTGTGTTCTGGAGATCTTCCCTACTTGTTCTTCGGTCTATGTTAATCTTCGCACATCGTTCTTCGGGTGGTTAGGTCCCTATGGAGCGACTTCTGTCTCTCTTACTTTATATTTTGCTTCCTTGTTTCTCACACTAAAGAATTCGTTCCTATTCTTACTTTATATTTTGCTTCCTTGTTTCTCACACTAAAGAATTCGTTCCTATTCTTTGCAAAAACTTTTGTTTCTTTGCAAACTTTTTTTTGTTTGGTGCGGGTTTTAAGCCTTGTGTGAGCCTCAAGGCCTAAAACTATTATCTTGGACCCTAGCATATTTCCATTGGATAAGTATCTATAAAGTTCTTTGATTTTCTTACAAAGAGACTACATCCTACAATGGCCTCTTCTGATTCAGCCCAACCCATTGCTATTAAATTGGATGGATCGAACTATAGCCATTGGTCCTACCTTACGAGAAGCTTTCTTAAAGTAAAAGGCCTATGGAAGTATATCGGTGACAAATAATGTCTCAAATCTTTTGATAAATTGAAAGGAGATCAATTGGAATTTAAGTTGGAGGAATGGGAAATAAACAATCATAAAATTGTTACATGGATTGTTAACTCTGTTGTACCATCCATTAGCATGCAACTCATAAAGTTTGAAACTGCCAAAGAGGTATGGGATTTTTTTGCCTCTCGGTATGTTCAAACCACCTTTGCTCATAAATATAAACTTGAGATGGATATCTAATATATGAGAAAAAATAAAGGACAGTCACTATCTGATTTTCATTCTCAAATGTCAATTGTTTGGGATCAGTTGGCATTAATGGAACCCAAATGGACCATTGATGCTGAAATCTATTATAAACATAGAGAAGAGATGTGTCTGGTGTAATTTTTTACGGCACTACAAGATGTTTTTAAATCAGTCTGAGCATCTATTCTTTATCAGACCCCTCTCCCATCCATTGATGCTGCTCTTTCCGAGTTGATGGTCGAAGAAATACGAAAAGGCACATTTGGATATTCCCCATTAAATGGAGAATATATTCTTATAACTCAAGCACATCGTCCCAAGACTCACATAAACTTCTTCCTCCTCTTCAGCAATGATTGGAAACAACAGCCCATACATGTCCAAAGTTTGATGCAATTATTGCAAACAACTTGGACAAAGTATAATTGTCCAGCTAATAAGGTAAAGAAGCATTTTTTTAACAAACCCATTTTACCAGGTCTGACTGCAGCATTGACTCCATCTTAGGACCTCTCCTCTCCAAGCCATCTCATAATAAAAGACGTATTGGAAATGATTCGACAAGCTCTCTCTGATATGGGCAGTACATTTGTTGTTGCATCCGCTTTCTTAAGAACCTCATGTACAAAACATTAGTTCATTGATTCTAGTGCATATAACTATATGTCATTTGATTATAGTTTTATGTGTTTGTCTATTCATGTTACTAACCCTCCATTGATCTATACTGCTAATGGTCCTATTATGTCTGTAAGTCATGTTGGTTTAGTTGAATCCTCTCAACTATCCCTCCTGGGTTTGTTCTTAGTTCCCGAGCTATTAATGAATCTCATTTCTGTAGGACAATTGTGTGACCAAGGCTTTGACATTATTTTCATCTCCTCTGGTTGTGTTATACAAGATCGCTTGACGGGAAAGCAAATTGGGACAGGGCTTAAGGTTGGTAGACTGTTTTCTTTGGAGGACTTGTATGTTCTACGACATATTCGGGATTCTCTACTCGCTGGTCCAGCTAGTTCATTGTCATCCTTTTCAATTTGGCATAGTAGGCTATGTCATGTTTCTTCTCCTAGGTTGAAATTTTTAGTGCCAACTGGCAAGTTAGGATCGATACAAACCACAAACATTGCTGGATGCAGTAATTGCAAATTGGCAAAACATGTGGCACTACCATTTTCTAATAGTGAAAGTGTTTATTCTTCTCCTTTTGATCTCATGTATTTTGATTTGTGGGGTCATGCTTCTGTTTCATCCATGGGGGTTACTCATTATTATGTTATTTTTGTTGATGACTATTCTCATTACATTTGGGTTTACTTGTTACATTCTAAGTCAGACTTTTATCAAATTTATGATGAATTTTCTACAATGATCAAGATCCAGTTTTCAAAAACTATTAAAATATTCCATTATGATTCTGGTGGAGAATATTTGTCAAAATCTTTCAAAGGTCTTCTCAAGTCTCATAGAACATTGGCTCAACTATCATCTTCTGACCACAGGAGAATGGTATGGTAGAATGTAAACATCGTGTTACATTGAGACGACTCGTACTTTATTGCTTTCCTCTTCTGTTCCGCGTAAATTTTGGGGGAGAGCCTATATATACTTATGTTTATGTCGTCAATCGTATTCCATCCTCTATTTTAGGTGGTCTATCTCCTTTTGAGTGCCTTTATGCATGCAGTCCTGATTATTCACAACTTCGTATTTTTGGATCAACATGTTTTGTTCTCTTACCCAAAGTTGAACAAAACAAGTTGTCCAATAAATTAGCCATTTGTGCATTTTTTGGTTATAATCTTCAGCAAACGTTTTTCGATCTTATGATCCCATTTCACATAAACTTCGTATTTCACGCCACGTGACCTTCTAGGAAAGCATACCATTTTATTCTCTTCCACGTTTTCGTCATCTCTTCCATTCATCTCTTGAGTCCAATCAATATCTTGACCCCTTCATTGACTCCTCAGTTGATCATGTAGTACCGAACGCCTCCCTTGTAAACCCTCAAGAGAACTCAAGAGAAAAAAGAGACTAGCCCATGTATCCCATCTGAGCCCCAGCATAACATGCCATGTCTTGATTCTACACCTCCTGAGAGCGATTTGCAACCTCCTCTCCCTGAACATCGCTATCCTACACGAGAGTGCTCTGCACCTCAGCATCTTCGTAATTTTCACTGACTGTTCTTTCTCTTCATGAGCCTAAGACATACAAAGAAGTAGTATCGGATCCGAACTGGAAGCAAGCTATGGCAGAAGAATTAAATGCTTTACGTAAAACTCGTACCCGAGATCTTATTGATTTACCTACTGGAAAATCTGCAGTCGGTTGTCAATGGGTCTACAAAATTAAAACTAATTCAAATGGTACAATTGAATGGTACAAAGCACGATTAGTTGCAAAAGGCTTCACTCAAGAGTATGAGATTGATTATGAAGAGATTTTTATACCAATTGCTCAGATAACCTCAATGCATACATTAATTATTGTAGCTTCTACTCGTGGATGGCCCTTTGTATCAAATGGATGTCAAGAATGCCTTCCTTCATGGCGACCTGCAAGAAAAAGTTTATATGAAACCTCCTCTTGGTCTCTTTCATCAACTTCATCAGGTTTGCAAGCTTCGACAAACATTATATGGTCTCAAACAGGCAACCCGTACTTGGTTTGAGAAGTTTTGCTCTGTTATCATCACATTGGGGTTCATTCAAAGTTCTCATGATTTAGCACTTTTTGTTCGACGTTCGGCTCACAGTCTTACACTATTGATTCTTTATGTTGATGATATGGTACTCACTAGTAGTGATTATGCCGGCATTCGTGATACTCAATTGTACTTAAGCAAGTGCTTTGAAGTGAAGGAATTTCGACAACTTCATTATTTTCTTGGCATTGAAGTCGATTCTTCAACACGTGGATATATTTTATCCCAAGTGAAGTATGCATCTGCTCTCATATCTCGGGCCACTCTAATAGATAACAAAAATGTTGACACACCACTTGAGTTGAATGTCAAACTTTTCCCTACGGATGGAGAATTGCTTTTTGATCCTGCACGATACTGGCATATTGTTGGCGGTCTTAATTATTTGACTATCACTAGCCCTAACATCGGTCATGTTGTTCGTGTGGTGAATCAATTCATGTCTGCCCCTCGCTCTATCACTATGCTTCTATCATTCGCATCTTACGCTATATTCAAAGTACCTTATATCAATGTTTGCTCACGTTTTTCACTTCCGCTATTGAACTTCGTGCTTATTCTGATGTGGATTGGACAAGGGATGTTACTTATCGTAGGTCCACTACTGGGTTTCTTGTTTTCTTGGGTGATTCACTTGTCTCATGGAAAAGTAAGAAACAAAAGGTAGTTTCTCGTTTGAGTGTTGAAGTTGAATATAGAGCTCTTGCGCGTACTGCTCTTGAAATTATCTGGATACGATGGCTTCTTCTAGATATGGGTGTTGTTCAAACAAGCCCCACTACACTCTTTTGTGACAATAAAAGTGCAATTCAGATTGCTCATAATGATGTGTTTCATGAGCGTACAAAACATATTGAAATTGATTGTCACTTTGTTTGTCATAATTTTATTCAAGACAGTCTTACCCTACCCTTTGTTTCTTCGAATGATCAATTAGCAGATCTTCTTACAAAGACCCATTCAAGTGTTCATTCGCGCTATTCATTATCCAAAGTCCAGCTGCTCGCTCTTAAAATATCTTGAGTTTAAGGGAGGGTGTTATAAAAAGTGTAAAGGATTTGATTATTATAGGTGTCATTGATTTGTATTACATGGATATTGATATCTTTCTATTTTTGCCAATTGTGTATTTATACAAAACATGTATATTCTTATGATTAATATAGACAAAGATTTCTCTCCACAAAGCTTGATATTCTATCAGAGCCTATCTCAAAACTTTCACTAGAAGAGGTTGTTTTGATGCCCAAATATCATCAAATTAATTATCTTGACATCAAGATGCATGGACATGAAAAAAAATGGATTTCAAGTTATGGAAATAGTGCATCTTGTAACGCATTTTTGGACCGTCAAGTTTCAATATTTTCAAATTTTCATAGATCTGCTCGATCTATACTAATTGTTTAAGCTTTAAATTTTATAACTAAAGATGAAAATTTAATTTAAGGTTATACAAAATTTTTAATATTGAACCCATATTTCTCGACACTATTCGAAGGTAAGCTCTAATTTAATTGTTTAGAGCCTCGGCTCTATACAAACCGCACCCATATAGTATTGGTACTTAGACTCTATATCAATTATGCTTACATATCCATGGATAGTGGGAGATGAGTTGCCTTCTAGTTTTAAAGCCGTTCTTGTTTTAAGTGGAAAAAGTTACTCATCTCCACTCTCCAAGGATATGCATGAATAATGGATGTCGGATATGAGTACCAATATTATCCGCCTACCAAACATTGTCTATGATACGTTCTTTATAATAGGAACATTGGCCAGTCGAAATACAAACTATCAACCCCTATTTGGTTTGTACAAATAACTACAATTTCAATTATTATTCTTACAAATTAATTAAATATCATATAATTTTGTGCTAACAAATTGCCATTATGTTAGAATAATTCTTGAACTCTAACACAAAGTTTTAAGTTTCAAAACCCATTATTCTTAAATTTTTCTCTCCCTGCTTTGCTAGTCTAATGCTCGTCAAGCCATCCATGGTGGAGTTTATCTTAGACCTCCTAGATCAATATTTGGTTTAAAATTCAATGGGAGGTCGTTTTAATGAAGGAAATATGGGTTTTTGAAGGATGTTGTCTCTCTATAAGAGCATTTCTCTCTCTACGAGGTTCGTGGAGTTCTTTTGCTTAAGTGCCTCTCGTTTTGGCACTCAAGCTTTATATCCCTCTTACAAGCTCCATGTTTTGAGCCAATAGGGAGCTGTACAAAGAGATGAAGAAGATGTTTTGTGCACAAGCCTCATGTGATTTTCTAAGAGAGAAGAAAGATATATATTTTTGGGGCCAACAAGATCATAGTCCACAATTGTTGTGTAGCGAGAGAAATTTATTTAGATGTTTAATTTTATATAGGAAATTTTTTGGATTTTTTTGTATCTCCCTTTAATCTCCGAAAACTAATCTAATTCCTATGGAAATTTAACTAAGACTACTAGTGTTTTTATTATCATGAACCTCTGAAACTTGATCTAATTTCTACAATAATTTAACTGGGACTACTAGCTTTTTCAGATATTTATACAGAACTGACTCCAATTAAGTCAAGGTTCAACAAAAACTTTGGGAAAAGGGCGTCCATAAATTGGTCGATGCAAAATTTATTCATGTATACTATACCCAATTGAATGTTATTCCTATTTATTGGAAAATTATTTGAAGTAAGAGAGAAGCTTGTTAAATATTGTTTCCAATCGATGTTTTATCGTACTATACTAATCGGAAGACATTCAATATTTTTTGGCAATAGTTTTGTATAGGTCTCTTGAATGTATTACTTCGAGACTCATGAATGAAGAGCTTATGATCTAGCTATATCCTATGAGTGTACCAGTCATGACCTATTTGTACCTCAAAATTTTACTAACAGGGGCTTTTAACACTTTGAAAAAGCAAGTTCATTCGTGCGTCTATATCTCATAATTTTGGTCTGAATTATATAGGAGTTTATGTCCACCCTGATGTATAGTCAATTGCGATGAGATTGCGATGAGAACCTTAAATAATTAATAATTTCGAAGTGTTAAATGGTTAATTTTGGAAATGACTTACTAATGGGAACTTGTCGAAAGAAAGAATCAGGATTGTGTAAGGTCAGATCAGTTGATGATGTTAATTTTAAATGGGAGCATAAGTTTTAAAATTCTTTGAAAGTTGGAAGATTTATAATGTATAGTTCAGATATTGTATGCTGGCTAGCCATGTATTTGTTGATTTTGTGATTGAGTCGGTCATGCACAGAACTCTTCAAGCTTCAAAAAAAGCAAGGACCTCATACTTTTGTGATCGATGAACATATGTTGTGGTCCCTGATGTCAGTGTAGTAGGAGGCACTGGGTGGACACAGGTCCCATTGTGGTATGTTGGATGCTTATTAATAAATAGGTTGCCTTCACTCAATTTACTAGTAAGCTTTTTTATACAAGAATATGTGGAGGTTTAAGTCCATATCACACATTCACTTATTTATTTGTTTTTCCTAATATCAATGGAGACGGGTTTGTCATTTTCGAACAGGGTAAGCGATTCTTAGTGGTTTTTAGTGCGTATCAAAACAACAACAATTTGTTGTTTCTCTTTGCCTGACCGTGCAACGTTTTTTGATCCTTAAGGACCACCTATGTGGACCACAATTTCTTTTCTCAACTTTTTTGGGCGACGTTTTGAAATAAGTGACCTCTTCCTTCTGTCCGAACATAAAATCTAAAATCTGCCCAAATAAAAAATTAATTTTCTTGAAAAAAAAGAAAAGTGCTTTCTTTGGATTTGTTTCAAATCACCATTGGATTTGATGACAAATCCAGCCCAAAAAGCTGATAGATTACGCCAAAGAAGAACAAAAAAAAGTTTTTTTTTTTAACGTTTTTCTATAAAACATTTTCCATCAACTAAATATCATTTGAAATCGTGCAAGAGAAATTATAATTGAAGATAACACTCCATAAAATAACAAACCTATCTAGCAAAAATTGTAATGAAGTATATGTATTCTTATGAAGATTCGAGGGGTTTTATTTATTCATTTTTTTATCTGAACATATTTTTAGGGGTACTATAGATCAACTAGAGATGAAGATTTGCAACAAATTTGAGAGGATTCGGTGAAGAAGCGAGAGAAATTGAAATTTTAGATTTTAATTTTACAATGCAAAAAAATAAAAAAAAAAGCCCATTTCCTCAGGACTCCATCCATTCCACCCCCAGCCAGATTGGACGGTTCCGACTTGACTCGTCAAATTTTTATTTTTGAAACTATCTTGTACTTTGATTTGATTTACCCATTTTTAAACTATATCATATACAATATTCAAAAAGTTGGCTGACAAGTTATCAGCTGATCCCAAGTTTGCTTGTTAAGTAATTTTCGTAAGATGTACTAATCGATACAAGTCGGCATTAAGTGGTGATTTGTTGCAAAGATCAATGAATTTACGCACGGTTACAATGCAAGCTTTTTGCAGGCCTCAACTATCTTTCTTTTCTCTCTCTTTGTTGGGGGCCGGCCAAAACCTCTCACGTTCTTGCTCCAATATATATATATATATATATGAAAAATTTTACGCAACGTCTATAGGCGAAAATGAATAGTGATTTTGCTTACCTCTATCACCATCCAAAGTTCATTGTGCAGTCACAATTGTCCGATAGTATTTTATTTTTTATTTTTTATTTTACAAATCGGAATGACCTGAAATTTAGAGCGTGTATTCATCAAAAATAGGGGAATCTTCGAAATTATAAAAACAATATTTTATATAAAAAAAATTGACCAAAATACCCCCAAAAAGGTTCAGGGGTATTCTGATCAATTTATTTTTACGGATATTTTTTTTATATTTTTATTAGATGCGCTTCAATAAGATGTACATACCTTCCAAATTTCAAATCATTTCAATTTGTAGAGAAAAAAATGAAAAATAAAATACTACCTGACAATCGTGACCGTGCGATGAAATTTGAACAGTAATGAGGGTAGACGAAATCACTATTTATATTCACCTATAAACGTTGAAAAGATTTTTCCTATACATATATATATTGGACAGGGGCTGCCCCAACTTCCCTCTCTCTCGCATGCACTTGGGGCAAGGATTGCCCTCAACCTCTCTCTCTCTCATAAGTTGGACCTACATGCTACAACCCCTCTCTCTCTCTCTACCCCAACCCCACCCTTTTTCTATATCTCTCTTTGGGCCTCTCTCTTTTCTCTCTCTATCTAAAATTAGCTTTTTAGTATTAAAAGTTTATTGTATGTATTTTACTCTTGAAGAAGTGCGATGTGAATTTAAGTATCCTAAAATCTATTGCTTTAATTACTACTTCACAAAAAAAAAATTGCTTCAGAGTTTTGTCTAAAGCCCAATTATGCCTCTAATATTTTTTTTGTTTTGCTTATATTAAGTGATAATATAAAAAAAATATGACATGTAAATTTAAACATTTTACAAATTTGTTTTTTATAATTTTTTGAGATTTTTTAATTTTATTTTATTTTGCAGTATAAATTTGACATTAATTAACCGACTTGGAGTCGGCCCAACTATTCGGATGGGCAATGACCGACTAGTCGGCCCGACTCGTTGTTTTGAACGTTGGTACGGGTCCTCACAAAAAGAAAAATATCATTTGGACTTCAAGTACGGTTAAAAGGTTCTATCCCAACCGCCCGATTTCACATGTGAAGGGTTGATTGTGACGCCCGATTTTGCACCGAAAGTGAAACTCTCATTGTATACTTTGCCATATTGTAAACTTTTGTCAACTTTGGTAAGTAAAAACGTAGAAAATTTGCCCAATTTTATCTAAATTGCATGAATTTACTCTATTTTAGCAATGGCTTCTAGGGCAATTCATGTAGAAGTCCTTTTCATACATAATTAAAAAGTAATTATATTGTTTCATATTTTGACATTATCATTTTTTGGCATTTTTTTTTTTTCCAAAAATATCTCATATGGTACTTGAAGTAACCGCACCGTATTGCTTCCGAAATTATTTAATGAGAAGTTGGTTTGATACTCAAAGTGCCAAATCGACTTTTCTAAGCGCGGACCGACTTGAAACATTTTTTTGAAGAAAAGAGAAACAAATATCATTTTGGTCCAATACTAGAAGCTTTAGATGCTTTTTTTGCACTTTTTCCTTTTTTGTCTTTTTTTTTTGCGTTTTTAGTTTGTCTGCCACTTGAAATGTACGAAAAGAAGGTGATCCAAAAGTACCAAATGTTGTTTCGATGCTTGAAATAATGGACAAACTCTATCATGGAGAAGTCGGTCATCTACTTCAAGTACCATACCAATAATATTTTGGAAAATAAAAATAAAAAAGTGAATACAAAATGATCCTTGTATAAAATATGTAAAAATAGGGATTAATTTCCAATCCCAAATCAAAAGGTTTTTTTTGTTTTTGCCTATTTTGATTTCCCCGTTCTCGTTGGGTGAAAAAAAAAAAAAAAACTGCATCCAAATATGGATTATTCACCCAAAGTTCTAGTAGAATATTAACAAAGGAAAATTACATAAAACCCCCAAAAATAGACTTTCTAAGCAATTTACCCTCAACTTAACCTTTCCAATCAACTTTTTCCCCAAAACGATGTTTCCTAGCTAATACCCTCAATACAAAAAATACATTTTTTTGACGAAAATACCCTTCCCGTACATAACAAATCATTATTGGATCCTAATACAAGGAAATACTGAACCGCGGTTGTATATTGTCGGGCACATCCATTATGCCGAACTGGAGCTGTACACTGTCGGGTCGCCTATTCCAGACACAATTTTGCCGGACCATGTTTGTATTTGCATTTGATAGATTACCTACAAGTACATAATCACCCAAGCAAATCACTAACCATGTCAATTGAGATGTTATCAAATGCTGTTAATGGGTAGTTGTTGCATGGTTATTTCTTCCACTAGCAAGCTCTAGGTATTTCTATGGTGATAGTTGTAGGCTTGGTGCCTAGAGTTGAAAAATGATCATAGATTCAACACTGCAAAAAAAAAATAGCTAGAAGCAATTAGTTTGAAGCCAATGAAATTACAAATATCTAAATATTGATTATAAAAATAGTGAACATTACGTGTAGTAGTGTTACTGACCCATTTATATGTGTATCCCCATATACAACCTTAGATAAAGAACGATACAAGAAGGCAAGCGTTGTTGCACCCCATGCATACTTCCCTACCTCATCGAGGTATCGGAATAGTTGTAGGTAGCTTGTAAGAGTCAATCCTTAAGATGCATCGACAAATAGAGTTGTGCCGACTAAATAAAGGAGACAAGCTTTAGTGTGTTGAAGAAGTTTTAATTTGATTGATTTTTTCGGTAGTTACCCGAATTTCGTCATCAACCAAGTATGTTTACAACGGCTCAACTTATCACCTTTAGGACAATCTCCCAAATACTCCATGTTGAAAGTCCTGTAGTCTTTAGGTCTGATGTATGTTACAAGTTCGCATATCACAAGTATCTTTAATATATGTCACACATCGTATATGGCTGGAGTCATCTCACCTACAGTTAAATGTGCGGTATTTGTCACCTTGCATCATTCCCCTATAAAGGTCCTCAATAGACTTCAATTTGGGAGACCCCATTGTCTATCAATGAGCTTAATTTGGTCTTTTCAACCAAAGTTACCTATCGTTGATCTAGCTCCCATTTTTCTAGTGTCTTAATTGATTCATTAATACAAAAATTATTTTTCTTCTGAAATGAAGTTCAATAAAAAATGACAATAATTATTAATAATATAAGAATGACTTAATAATGTAAATCATGAACTAAAGTAAATAGACTATTGTACATTTTCCCTTTGATTGGACGAAGTGGATAGGCCCCTTGTCCCTCTTGATTGTTTTGGGTCTTGCATCGCGAAATCTATTTATATCATCAAAGTTTACATGTGCACAACACATCAATCAAGATAATATGCACATATGGAAATGTAAACAATATTGAAAAACAGAATATGGGAATGATTTGGGGCCAAGAATGCGACAACAATTTATTTTTTATTTTTATAAAAAATAAATAAAATACTCTTTCATACTTTTGATCGGGCTGATTTGGGGCTAAGAGTTCGAGCTACAAATCGAGCGGGCTTTGGGGAATTGTGTTGGGGCTAAGCAATCGATAGCCCGAGCTGGTTCATAGAGTCAACGAGAGATCGGGGGGTGGGTCCTTCATAGAGAGAGAGCGAGAGATAGGGTGAGAGCTCAAGCCTTTGATTCGGGTAAAGAGATCGAGAGAAAGGGTACGTTCTCGGGCTGCTATATCATTTGTAGAGGGAGAAGAAAAAGCTCGGGCTTGGTTTGGGAGAGAGAGGGGGAGAGAGAGGGAGCTTGCGCTTGGTTTGGGGGAGAGAGACCGAGAGAGAGGGAGCTCAGGCTTGGCATGGGGGAGAAAGCGATAAAGAGCGAGCCCGGGTCCATGTGAAGAGAGAGAGTGCTAGAGATAAGAATACAAAGTGGGTCCTCAGTAGAAAGATGTGAGATAGATAATTAGGTTAGGTCAAAGTGTGGGGCAAGCGAAGGGTATTTTATTCTGGGTTTTTTTTTTTTTTGGAAATTGGAGTTATTTGTTAGGAAGCATGATTTTAGAAAAAAAGTTGCTAAAAAAAATAAGATGGCGTAAATTGGTTGGAAAGACCAGTTTTGAGGGTTTTTATGAAATTTTCATATTAATAATATTAAAAAGAAATGGGATTGGGATGGGGATGGCATATGGATGGAGTTGATTGTCCGCATCATGCGTGAGTTACGGTGTTTTCATTAAAGGTCAGAGTTGCGTGGGATGACGTGAAAAGTCTCAAGAAAGAAAAAAGTAATAGCGCACAAATCATGCTTCCGCGGGAGCATACTCTTTACATGCTTCCTTTGGTTGGAAAATATACTGATTTAGATGGCTCAGCACGAGTATTTTAGAGAGAGAAAGATAGAGTATTTTAGAGAGAGAAAGGATAGAGATGGCTGAGAAGATCAGCCAAGGTTGCAGATGTCACTGAGGTTTCGTCCCATTACGCTGGACCGCCCTAAGCTTGTTACTTTTTTCCCCTTTCCTCTTTCTTCTATCTTTCTCTCTCTACTCCACTCAATAAATAAGGTAAGTGAATATTTCGGTTTTGGTTCAATCGAATAAAAACAAATAAAGTAAAATTTTATTTATTTTAAAGAATTCATATGAGCCCAATTTGCTTAAAACATAAAACAAATAATAAATAAATAAGTATTTCACTGTAAACAAGATAAAAAATAAAAAAATCACCCATACTCATAAAACCCCCCAAAACCCTTAAATTCAATAAATGAATTCACATAAATAAAAAAATCATCACCGAATTCCCATAAAAAATAAATATTCTTCAATAAAAATTTAAACATAATTCAATATTCCCAATTCACTTACAAAGAGAATCCAATATTCACCACTAATTCCAAAAACAATTAATAAAAAAAAGAAAAAAAAGAAAGAAAGAACATAAGAGTAGATCATCAAAGACTAAGATAAATTCCTCCAAATAATGTTACCAATTTTTGAAAAAAATAAAAAATTGGGATCAATGTCTTACCTTAAATTTGCTTGAAAAAATCGCCGAAAAACTAATTTTGCGGCAACGTTGAGTAGTGGCATTTGGACATCGGATTTTAGAGAGAGAAGGAAATACGAGATAGAAAAAGAGTTTACAACGGGAGATATGATTTCCTTTTATCAAAGGAAGCATGCACAATGGATTACCCATCAGACCCGTAATAGATAGGCTTTTTTTGTATAATAGATAGACCTTTTTTTTTTTTATCAGAGGAAGCGTTCACAATGGATTACATATCAGGGTGTAATATATTTTTTAACCCTAGCACGCTTAATGGTTTCATGATTTTTGAGTAATCTATTTCCATATTCTTATTATTAAAGCGTATCCAAATCTATTTTCATGCAATAGATTTTTAGGTACCAAAACAGCCCCTAATGTACAAATTACTCTTTACTTGCGTCCTTGGTTGGAAAATATATAACGATCTATATTTAATTTTTGAACATGGTTTTTTTGTGATTCGAGAGTGCATTTAATTCTTTTGTTTTTTGTTTTTTTTGTCTTCTTGAAGTTGAGCTCCAAATTTAAAAGGGCAATTCCCAATAATACTCATGCATTAAGATTTAAAGCATGTATATGTGCTATCATGGCAGCATATACCGGAAGGGCTTAAAATTATTAGATGATTATATTCAAAATAAAAGAAATTTGATTCCTGCTAAAGATATTCTACTCTGGCAGGAGTAGAATCTCAAATTTTCTGTTTTTTAACATCCAGCTCAATTCCTACCATAGATTGGGCCCCTCTCCCCCATTAACTCACCTCACAAAAAAAAAAAAAAGAGAAAAAAAAAGAAAAAAAAAGAAAGAAAAAAAAAAAGAAGAAGAAGCACGAAGTAGAAAAAAGGTCGAAAAAAAAAGAAGGAAAAATACATGAAAAGTAAGAGAAAAAAAAAAGGCAAAAGTTATAATAAAAAAAAGGAAATTCCAAAAATGAGAAAAAGAAAAAGGAAAACATAGTGAATGGTGTCTATGTAAAGCCTTCAAGAATCCGAGAGACCTTTTTTCCTTTTCCAATAAATATCTTCCGCCCTTTTTCAAAACCAGTTTTCCCAACCAATTCCAGAAAAAGCAGGAATGACGAGGCCCAGTTTCGTTGGACCTTTCATGGATAAACCACCCCGCGCCCCTGGTTTTTGCCCAATCCCCACTTTCGAGCTTACTCTTCAAGCCCCATGAAAGATCACAGGAAATTGCAGGATCTTATCTGCCTTTTTAACACCCTTTTCTCCTCATTTTTGTCTTGTAATTACGCCATTTCTCATTGGATCTTCTTGTAAAGCCATTGCGAATAGCCTTTTTAGCACGTTTTCTCATTCTAATTTTCATGTATTTGCACAATTTGGAGTTGGGTTTTCTTGATCTGGTCTTTCACGGTGTGATCATGGTGAAATCTCGTGAAGGGATTGATTAAGGACCTCTGCATTTCTTTTTCTGTTTCAGTTGAGATATTTGGGTCCTACTTCTTCTTCTTCTTTTCTTTTTTTTTTTTTTTTATTTTTTTTATTTTTTTGATTTTAAGAAATTAGTTTCCGTGTTTTTGGATTGTTTAGATTTTATTTTTCCATTTTTTTGGCGGGCTTTTCTGCTTTCCTTTGAGCATTGGGAACAGTTTTTTGTCTCTGTTCCCAGGAGTTTTGCTGGTCTCTCTCTCTCTCTCTCCAAATTTGATGGCAGAAGAGAGCGCTAATGGTGGGCTGGTATCAATGGATTCATCTGAATCGAGATGGGTTTATGGTGATGAGGAAGAAGAAGAAGATGATGACGATGACGCGGAGCATGAAGGCTCTAGTAATTGGATGAGTGGGGATTCAGAGGAGGAAAATGTGGAGCAGAGGCTCATCAGGACTGGTCCAAGGATTGATTCCTTCGATGTTGAAGCATTTGAGGTTCCTGGAGCTCCTAGAACCGATTACGAGGTACCCATTTTTAATTTCCATAAAGTCTTGTTTAGGGGTATTTTTCTTTTTCATCTTAATGATATGTGATTAATTTTTTTTATTTTAATTTTTGAGTTGTTTGGACTTGATCTGTTGATTTTGTATAATGATATTTATTGTCAATATCGTCCAGTGGAGAGTGATATCTGTCATGGATTAGTGGTGGTGGAAGAGTGCGTGCTTTTGATTATCAATGGGTTTTTGTTAGTTAGATGCTTATGTGTATGGAATAGAATTTGATTTTATAGAGTTGCAGTGTAAGATGTGTCAAGGATCCAGTGGAAATGTTCATTTGTTTATGTATGTGTGTGTAGCATGCGCATTTGCATGTGAAGACACGTTGATAATTTTGGATTTAATTTATATTGAAGAGAATATAGGCGTTAAGCAAGAACATGATACAGTTAGGAGTAACCGTCCAATTAGTCTTGGATTAGGTGTTAATAGAGCTTGAGAGAGTTCCCAAGGATAAACTTATCTTGTGGTAACCCCTCGGTGAAAACATTGATATCTCATTGGCATCTCATGAAATGTAGGTGATGGAGACTGAAATATCACATTCATCATTCTTCTTGGACATATACTAACCTTTAAGGCATCACTTCGTTCAAAATTATGTATGTGATCATGTTCAGTGAGTTGCTTGTTAACTTCAAACGCCATGGGAAGTGCTTGAAGAAAAACTCCACCACTAATTAAAAGAGTCATCTAGTTTGGGTTAATGGAGTCACAGTATCGAAGTAGTTTAGTATAAGCCTTTAAGATCATGCATTCATTGTCTCTAATGATGCTCACTGCCCCAAATGGTGCAAAATTCTCAATGGAACTGGAATCAGCATTAAGTTTTGAGAAGCACTTATACGGTATCTCAGAGATCTTTTTTTCCCCCAAATTGATAACTTTTTCACTTGCCAATGATATTACAAAATTTACAGTTCGTTGATTCGTTCTATAAATATTTGATATAGAATTTGAAACTGGGTGTGATACAACTATATGTTTGGTCTATACAAAAGTTTGTTGTGTGCAGCAAGAGGGCTGATAAATAGCAGGGTTGATGGGCAATTGACAAGTAGGTTAGTTTGGGGTTCCCCTTCTTTAGCTAGAGTATCAACCTGAGCATTGCTTCTCTCCAGGTGTCTCCGAAAGACCCTCATAGATTGAGACAAAGGTTAATAATTTGTTCAACTAGGTTTTCTAACCTCCATGGACAGGACACAACCTCTTTGACCCAAGCGATGACATCTTTAGAATCTCCTTCGATGAGCACATCTAAAGCCCAACTTCTATCAAACGCTTTAAACTCACGAGTAAAACTTCTGCTTGTGCTATTTTGACATCCACTATGCCCACTGGTCCTTATTATGTTACAAGTATCTCTCCCCTGTGATATCTGCAAATCCCACCAACACCTACCGAACCATGGTTCCCCTTAGAGTTGCAGCAAGTCAATCTGGTCACCCCTATTTTTGTGTTAGCTGCAAGGAGGATTTTTGAATTGGATTTGCACTGGACTACATGTTGTGTTTTCATTGGGTCACTAGATCAACTTATGAGAATGACAGATATAGTTTGAGAGTAATGTTCAGAAAAATGCAGGCGGGCGCTCAGATAAACCTTGGGGGGAGTGTTGAGCGTCTCTCTCCCTCTCTCTCTCTATACACAACGCCTATGGGCGAAAATGAACAATATTTTTGCTCATAGGTTCGGCGCCGTCCGATTTTTCAGATAGCGTGGATTAAAAGACTGCCATGGACATGCTATGTCCGTAGCGGTACTGCAACGGACATAACATGTTCGTGATGGTATTATTTCACGCAAAAAAAGTGAGATTCTGCCACGGCTCCTGTAGATCTGTTGCGCTTTTAAGGCAAAACTGCAACACTATTCAATTTTGCCTCTAGGTGTTTTTAAGAGTTTTCTTATATATAGTCGGTGGGGAGGCAAGGCACACGAGGGGGATAGG
>NW_006499707.1:595194-622535 GCF_000471905.2 Amborella trichopoda | reverse complement strand
CATAATACTTTTGCAGTTTTAGTTAATTTCTTGAAGGCTATCATTTGTTATTCCCTGCTAAAAATATCTAGAAAGTAGCTAACTATTCTTTGTATGTGAAAACTTGTCCAGATATTTGGTGCTTTCATGTTTTCTTTTATGCCAAGCGTTCTGCTCAGTCGGACTTAAATGCAAATGAGCCTTATGGGAATATTGTTATTAGAACTTGTAATCAATACTAAAAGTTTATTGATGGCCTCTTGCATGATTATTTTTAGCATTTGTGATTGATATGAATCAGAAATCTTTTTGATCTGTTACTTATGATCAAAGCTTAAATTGTATGAAACTAGTTCCTTGGAAAACTCAGATTCGAGATTTTGGTTGTCACCAGTGATGAGAAATTCAGCCCAACTGGCAGCCTTGGTGCGCTGCCTAGGCGGTCCAGGCAGCTTTCCAAAGCCAGGGGCCCCTAGACGGGCATGCATCTGGGCACCTAGGTGGGCTCCTTGGCTTAAGAAAGCAAGAAAAAGGGAAAAAAAAGAAAAAAAATAAAAAAGAAAAACAATGAGAGAAAGACAGAGGCCATAGCATTTATTGTGTGCTCTCTCTCTTCATTGCACTCACTCACTCTCTCCATCACATTTATGGCACCCCCTCCCAGCCCCCCCCCAAAATAAATAAATACATGCACACGCTTCTCTTTCTCTGTTAATAAGTGTTCTCTCCCTCTTCCTCCACACACTTCTCTCTATTGCATTTCTTGCACTCCCTCTCTCCCCATTTATGACTCATTCTCATTTCCTCCATTGCATTTATGACTCTCTCTCTCTCTTCATGTCTATAGGGCTTCTCTCTTGCTCTCTCTCTCTCTATATATATAGTACGTGTCCTCTCAGTCTCTCCCTCACGCACTTCTCCCTATTGCATTTATTGCACTCCCTTTCTCCACATTTATGGGACACTCTCTTTCCCTCCATTGCATGCATGACTCTTTCTCTTCCCCCCCCTCCCCCACCAACAAAAAAAAAAAAAGAAAAGAAAAAGAAAAGACACTATAAGGCTGCCCAGGTATCTAGGCGGCCGAATCTGCCTTTTTGACTGTCTGTCGCCATCCTGATCTGTGGGGACACATATAATTAGATGCAATACATTGTGACTGAACGCTTGTTAGTGTTTGTAGATTTTAATGAGGATTTATGAATTTCTTTGTTTTATCCAATGTATTTATTAGAGGTTATCACCATCCTGATCTGTGGGGATGCATATAATTTACACCTTGACTGAATGCTCTTTTAGTGTCTATATATCTTAATGATGATTTATACGTTTCTTTTCTCATCCATTGTATTTATTATATCTCTTTCCTTATATTTCTGCAGATCACGTGGTGATGATTTCGGTTGCATTTCTTGTAATTTTGTTCAGCTTACAGAGGTTTGGAACGAGCAAAGTGGGGCTCGCAATTGGCCCTGCTTTATTTGTATGGTTTTGTTGCCTTGGAACAACCGGTGTCTACAACCTTGTGAAGCATGACAGAAGTGTTTTGAGGGCCTTCAATCCTCTTCATATCTACTATTTCTTCAAGAGGAATTCGACTAGGGCCTGGATGTCACTTGGAGGCTGTTTTTTGTGTGCTACAGGTGATAGTTCTATCACTGGGCTCTAACTTTAGTCAAAGTTGCAAGTGTGCTAGAATTCAATGGATTTTGGAAAACCACAGTACATTGAAGTTGTGGCTATCCTAGGAAATGATGGGCGATTATTATACCAACTTAAAAAAGTGTTCTTCCCTTGTTTTTGATGGAGATCTACCTAAAAGGAAAAACCTTGAGTTTTCTAATGATCAACATATAGAATATAATAAGCAAGATTGCCTTCATTGAAAAATCATAAAAATAATGGAATTCCAAACAGCATAGCTACAATATATTTGAATTTTTCTAGAAGTTCGCAAAAACATTTCCTGGATTTTTAGTACTAAAGTTTCTGGTGGAACCCTTCCTTGGTTCCCCTTAGATAAATGCATATATAAATTTGAAAGTGGTGGGATTTCTATTTCATTGTGTTAAAACTCGGGGATTTTTAGTTTATACATGAAAATGGACATTTTTTTTTTCATATACAGGACACACGTGCACAGTTTTTCTCCAATAGTTGTGAAATCTTAGGCTGTGCTTGGAAGGACATTATTAGATGATAAATTGCCTTTGTGTTCCCCTATGGTGATCAAAGGTGTTTTGTTTGCCATGCCCCAACACTATATACTGGTGTAAAAAACTTGGGCAAATGACGAATCGATTCGGACTCGGACTTGGACTCGCCCTAGGCACTTGGACTTGGCAGGCTGCCAAATCTTGAACTCCCACCAAGGGGTATACATAATATATGTATGATTAATTATAATTAGTTTTTAATTGGTTCAATCTTTGACTGCCACTTCAACACTTTGTAACTAAATCAATTATGAATGATCTATAATTAATTTTCATAGATATTTTATGTTTTTTAATATTTTTCTGTTTTTCAAAAAAAAATTCTCATCTTTTATATACTTTGTGTTGTTTCTCATTTTTTGTCCTTTCCTCTGCTTACCGACTTCTTAGGACGTTTTCCAAATTTTTTTTTAATATTTTGGCTTTTTAGGCGTTTCATTCTTGGACCACCACGGGCCCAAGTTGCTGCGGTTTCTATCTTTCCCTTTTACAATTGGTTTGGAAAGAAGTCTCCACCCTTTTTATTTCTATCGAGTACAATGCAATGCTGCACCTATAGCGTTAGTGATTTTAACAGGCAGCTTTCGCAAACCAGCTTTATTGTATTGTTTCAATTTTATTACTGGATATAAGAGTTTTGTTGTGTATATATGTATGATTCTTTTTGGGGGCTTTATCATAATACTATTGATTTTATATCAGGTTCTGAAGCAATGTTTGCAGATCTCTGTTACTTCTCTGTGAGATCTGTTCAGGTAATATCAATATCTATCATTTGGTATTTTATCAACTGTTTTGACTGATTGCTAGTCGAGTTTCGCATTCTCATGAATTGTGGGATGCATGATTTGGAATGCCATGTAAGGTAAGTGTATTGGGGTTATGTAAAAGCCATCGTCCATTGCGTCCCGTCGGTTTCCATTGAAATGATGGGTTCCCTTTTTTTTTTTTTGTTGTTGGGGGAAGGGGGGGGGGGGGGTTGGGTGGGAGAACACCATAATGGTGAGTCCCACTCTCTCGCTTCATCAATGTACATTTCAGTTGATCCAATGCATAATGGTTTTTCAGTTTATTGGATTATAATTGTATTTTACTATCATTAACATACTACTAACCTGTCATTAACATACTGCTACCAAATCTCTTCTGTATTTGTTGGATTTTTATGATCTTTGTCCAGTCTGAAACCCTATTTCTTTAATAGGCTTGTTAGAGTTTCTAATTTGGTATTGTGGTTGCAGATTACCTTTGTGTTTCTAGTTCTCCCATGCCTTCTGTTGGGTTACCTTGGCCAAGCTGCTTTTCTTATGGAAAATCAGACCAAAGCTGAGCAAGTTTTCTTTGCTTCTGTTCCAGGCAAGCTAGTTATTCATTTTCATTCTTTTTATGAGGCAAGCATTTTTTTTCATACTTTCTAAGAAACTTATTATCAAATAAATTTATGCAAATTTGAAAGATGTAGCCTGTACTGGCTCAGTTGGACTAGAAATTCGTCTGAAACATGCTGTTATTCATGATAAAATTTGATGATATTTATGACGCCTTATTTTAATCTTTTAATCCTGATTCCGATATTTACCTACATCTAACTACTCTTCTGCCTTTATTTGGGAAAAAAAAATATTTTAATCCTATGGACTACATTATCGTTCATTGGGCTATCACTATCCGAATAATGAGAGAGAGAGAGAGAGAGAGAGAGAGAGAGAGAGGGGTCTCATGGCCCACATAAAGAGAGAATCTGAATAATGGGTATGAGGAGAGAGAGAGAGAGGTGTGTGTGTGTCTCATGGCCTGCATAAATGATGGTCTTGCTATGTCATCGTCATCATCCGATGTTTCGTTGGACAGTGATGACTACATGATAGGCTAATGTTCTTACTGTAGACCATTGGAATGGTGATTTTTCTGTTCTGGTCAGTCACCTTTACCAAAAGGCAAGCATTATTATTATTATTATTATTCCTGATAATGAAATTTCTCTGAAACCCAACTTAGAATATCTGTTTTTGGCCTGCAGCCCAAACTGTTCTGAAATACAAGATTTAAAACCTCGAGTGTATTCTCAATCAAGAAACCAGCCTATTTGTTATTTATCAACAATGAAAGAACAGAAAAAAGAAACTACCAATTTTGTGCACAGGTATCAGATCATAATACAGTCTTTTGTTATATCCAGATGGTTGTTTCTGGCCAGTTTTCTTCATTGCCAATGTTGCTGCATTAATAGCTTGCCGAGCAATGACCACTGCCACTTTCTCATGTATAAAGCAATCGACAACTCTCGGCTGTTTCCCCAGGCTTAAGATCATTCATACTTCTCGGAAGTTCATGGGACAGATATATATCCCTGTCATCAACTGGTTCCTCCTTGTTTTATGTCTCGTTATAGTTACCACCTTCACGAGCATAAATGAGATTGGAAATGCATATGGTAAGCCTGATCAAATTCTGCTCACACTTGTTTCTTCCTTCTGAGAAGAAAGCTTGGTATTTTGGACACGTATCCAAGATACCAGTCTTTGATTTATATTTAATCCATGAAGTGTGTTGGGGCTTTTATTGCTAAATATCTGCAAGGTTTGCTGCTTTTATGAGGCATTCCTATCAAAGCAGCTATGTCGTGTACAAATGTACAAGCACCGTAGCACAATTATACTGAAATGGCATGTTGGTTGGGCAATTTGTACCTGAAAATAGTTCGTTTGGCTTAATATTTTGTGTTGATAATATAGTTTTAGTGCTTTTTAAATTACAAGGGTAATTCAATATTTTGAGTAGTGATGAGCATTGCATTGCCTCCATTTTTGATGCACACAGGATGGACTGTTTTAGGACAGGATGGACCGTTTTAGGCATTTGTTTTTGTTTCTTATAACAAAATAGGATCTCTTGAAAGACACGTACACACATGAACACAGAGAGAGAGACAGTCTACTGATTGATTGGTTAATCATACATTTGATTGGCAGGCATCGCTGAGCTCGGGGTGATGATGGTAACGACTGTGTTAGTAACCATAGTCATGCTTCTCATATGGCAGATCAACATCATCATAGTGCTCACCTTCCTGGTTTTCTTCTTGGGTATCGAATTGACATTTTTTTCTTCAGTCTTGTGGAGTGTGGGAGACGGGAGCTGGGTCATACTGGTGTATGTAGCTGTGTTTTTCATGATCATGTATATCTGGAACTATGGGAGCAAGCTCAAGTATGAGACCGAAGTGAGGCAAAAGCTCTCAATGGACTTGATGCTACAACTTGGGTGCAATCTTGGGACCATTAGAGCACCTGGAATTGGACTATTATATAATGAGCTGGTCAGAGGTGTCCCTGCAATTTTTGGCCATTTTCTAACCAGTCTTCCAGCTATCCACTCCATGGTAATATTTGTGTGCATTAAGTATGTGCCAATACCAGTGGTGCCTCAGAATGAGCGCTTCCTTTTCCGGCGGGTCTGCCCTAAAAGTTTCCACATCTTCCGGTGCATTGCCAGGTTGGTGAATAGGGATTTTGAATTTTTTATGTATCATTTTTCTCAATTTCTAATGGGTAAGTAGACTATAATCATATATTGTAATATGGTTTCCTTGTAGTCCACTTTGGTCAACTGGTTATCAATGTTCGATCGCATGTGCGGTGATTTTTGAGAGTGTGGGACCCACCACAAGAATTTGACCTTGATGGTCAGTCCCATTCTCTTCATCATCTTCCATGGTAGACATTTGATGCTCAAAGACTTTTATATGGTCCATTGTATTACAGTATATTTTTCCGTTATCTTAGTTTTGTGTTGGATCTAGTGTGTATGTTTTTTCTGGGTGGATTTTAAATAAGGAACTACATCTGTTTTTGCTTTTTCCTAATAGAGCCTTTTTTGCCTCTTTCAAAAGGTTGGGGATTTACCAACCATGTATATTGACATCCTTAAAATGAATTCCAATGTCCCTGATACTTAGAGATGGTTTAATTTATTTCATTTACAAAGGCTTTGGTATTATGTTATATAGATACATACACAACTGAATTACATAGCATGCTATGCAGATACAAAGCTTTGGAATTTTGTTACTACGTGGAGACTCTGTTAAATATTCCTATTACATAGAGTCTTTCCTTGATGAAACTTGGTGTGCTTAGTAACAATTTCTTCACTCATAAAACAAAATAGAAACCCAAAGGGAGGTATACAATGGCCTGTGGACTATGGAAAACCATAGCTCATTTGTGTTTTTTTTGGGGTAAATAGTTCATTGTGTTGCTATCATCATCCAATTAAATGATAGAAATAATGGACAGAGCATGAGACCCAACATTGGCGATGCCATGTTCTGATGCATCCCAACTCCCCTCCCATCACCATCCATCATTTGATTAGACAGCCATGTTGCTAATGAAGTACGGTTTTCCACAATCCATTGGATTTATATTATACTTTCCCAGTCCTAAGATCATCCATCATAGTGTCAACCTTGTCGCTGCACCGTTAACCAATCTCTGTGGCTTAAAATAGGTATGGCTACAAAGATATGCGCAAAGAGAACCACCAGACCTTTGAGCAACTTCTAATAGATAGCCTTGAGAAGTTCATCCGAAGAGAGGCACAAGAGCTCTCTCTCGAGAGCGATGAGGAGAGAGAAACCGACTCCTCCGACGAAGATGAGGAATACTCAAGGGTGCTTGTTGGCCCCAATGGAAGCGTCTACTCTTTGGGGGTCCCACTCATGTCTAACTATAGGTCTTCACTGGGGTCCACTACTACTCAGGCAAGCACTTCGGGGACCCACTTTGAGGACCACGCAGCCTCTGATGTGGACCCCATGGACCAAGGACTTGAGAGTGAGCTGTCTTTCATCCGTAAGGCTAAAGAATCCGGGGTGGTCTATCTCATGGGTCATGGGGATATAAGGGCAAGGAAAGATTCTTGGTTTATTAAGAAGTTGGCGATAAACTACTTCTATGCATTCTTGAGGAAGAATTGCAGAGCGGGCATCGCTACATTGAGTGTGCCCCACACTAATTTGATGCAAGTTGGGATGACTTACATGGTTTGAGGAGGAGATTGACTGGCATTTGAAATCCAAGCTGCCATGGTTCTCTATGAAGCTGCCCAAGGCGAGGATAGCTTTTTAATCTGGTTCAGAGGGCCTTCATGATTTGTGCAGATTTGGACCAGCTTTAAGTTTTGGAGAAAACCAAATTGTGCAGCTTGGGTTTTTCTTGAGGGCAACAGATTGGGTTGGGTTTCTCTTGAGGGCAACAGAGCTCGTGTAAGTGTTTGCTCAATGTTGTATTGGGTCTTTCTTATTGTTGTTGAAACAATTCTTGTTCTATAGCCACCCTAAAGAGAAAAAGCTTGTTCTATAGCCTTTTTGGGGCATGAGTATTATTTGTTGGATATTTTTGTTATAAGGCCTTGAGGAAGATACGGGGATTTTTTGAGGTACCCTTGTTTACTGGTTCAGTACATGCATGTAATGGTTTCATTGTTCGTCATCTTAATGCGTTGTCTAATAATTGTTTAATTAGCAATGTGTTGGACATCCAATTATTTGAACTTTGTATGCGTGATGATGCTTGCGCTTTGAGTTTTTACTGAAGCATGCCACCACACTCATAGACAGTAATACTTAACAACTATTGTCGATAACAAAAAAATCTCTCAGAAATTTACTGCAATACAATTTCCCAGGAGATGTTCTTTAAAGGAAAAAGTTTATATCAGGTTGATGCCTTAGATTATAAAATTAAGGTGAACATCAAGACGCCATCAGAAAAGACTATTTTAAGATTGGAAAACCATCCAATTGATCATGACATTGAGATGTATAGACATGAAATGCATAGATATAGCAAAAAAAAAAAATTAAAGTCCCAAATAGATTATCTGGTCATTTTAAAAAGTAGATTTTCTGGTCATTCTAAAACATTTTTACACTAAAATTGCATCTTATGACAAAGTTTAGAGGTGTTTCTTACTTTGATTGTTTAAAGTTGCCACGTTATACAAATCTCACCCTTCTTTAAAGGTGTATGGTTCTCTCTGCGTTCTTTGGTTTGGGAAATTTGAAGAAGATTGTTTAGGGGAATTGAAATGATTTATGTATCGTTCTTCTTAATTCAAGTTAGGATCAAGATGATCTTGAACGTTTTTCACGTTTAGGTTCTCGCTTATTTAACATGCCTAATTGTACATATAAACTTACAATTAAATTTAAGTGTAGTTTATTGTTTGAAAGAAAATAAATTTTATATACATTCGACCCTCCCTTTCTCTCTCACACACGCCCACATACTTGCACATGCACAAAAGAAGGGCGAATCTTATTTGCCAATTTGGACAGTAAATTATACTAAGCAAGAGTTTGGACAATCCCATATTTATTTGGATAGTATACTATGAGGCCATTTACTATTGTTACAAGGAGGCCACAATTATTTCTACCATTAAATGTCGAATTGAAAGGCTTAAAGTGTCAATAAATTTTTTTTATGAACGTCAAGTGTAGTCAATGATACTCTTATAGCCACTCGATTTAAAATTTGACAGATAAAATGATTATGACCTTTTTGTACTAAAAGAGCAAAAAGTTTATAAAATGCTGCATCCTTATACAATAAAGACAAGGTGCACCTAAAAAATCTAATGGGAAAGTTTTGAAATTGGTAATTCTTCCAATTAGTCACCGTGCTGTCAAGATTTATTGATATTAAAGAAAAAAAAATTCAAGTCCTAAAAATAATATATCTTGTAACAAGTCATTTAGACCATCTATTTTTTCAGATTTTCACATGTTTATAGCTCTATTCGACTTGCACTATTTTTAAATTTAAATTTAATAATTAGGGTTGTAAGATTTTTGACACCAAAACTACATCTTCCGACAATATTTAGAAGTGTACCTTACACAAAATAAGGTGAGCACGTTATACAAACCCAACCCAAAAGTAAACGATCTCCTTATATGGTATTCCTATTTACTATCAATGAGATTTGGAAATACAGGCATTTTAGGGGCATGGGAAGTTTTAACATGCAGAAAAAGAACGGCCCTTGGCATTAGTGAGAGAGATGGATGAGACATTTACATCTTACTCATAAATGCATCCTTAATCAAGAATGGAATATTTAATTAATAAGTCTGTTCAAACCGAGTGAAGCCTGGAGTTGATACAACGAGAGATTAGGTATAAATTATACACTTATTGCTAAGCAGAAATCAAATTCTATTTCCACACCCTCTAGCCATTCTCATAGATCAAAGACTCTATGTTGCATTGAATGAAGAACTTCCAAAGGAGCCGAATTTTCGTCTCAGTTTAAATTACAAAGAATTACAACAGAACCAGAATCGTTTCTTTTTCGTGAGGTTACAAAATAACAAAATATACGAACAAAAAAGAACAATGAATTCTACTTTTCACAGATCAAAAAACTCTAAATAGCATTAGTTTTATTTCCCTGATAGTGATAAAATAAATAATCAGTACTTTTATGTGTTTCTCCACTTAGCAGGATATCCTTCCTCCATCTTTTTGTGCTCAATAATGATATCATCCTGAGACTTAGTTTTGTGATGTGAAGTTGAATATTCTGGTTTATAATTTAGTCCAAACTTGAGCTTCAAAAGCAACGAATTTGACATGACACCTAATGAGCTCAAGCCCATTAGAGCTCCTGCAATGGATGGGGTTAACATTGTCCCAGTCACTGGTAATAATAGTCCAGCCGCTATGGGTATGCCAACCTGCAAAACCATCCATCAACTCAGCATGATTAGCAAGAACCAGTCCGTGGCACAAACATTACACGGATATCAATAAAAGCAAAAAGTAAGTGTGAAAGTTCAATGTAAAAGAATGAAACACCCCCAACAATAACTATTCAAAATAGAAGGAAACCAATCAAATCATAGAGCTTATATCATGTAAATTGTACAAACTATTCCAGTCAATTTAGAGAGCTGTTTTCTTTTGACATTTACAATAGTCCTCAAGATTGTCACATTGTGGCCAGCTATGTTAAGAAGATGTCAATCTTGGGGAATACAATGCTCTTGTATTTTTCCATCAGGAAAAGGAATAGTATTTATATAACGGATGAGTATAATCATGTAAACTGGAAAGCACAACAGCAACAAACTGTTAAGTCTGAAAGAATACTGGTAAGCAATAAGGATCCAATAAACTTCACATAGTGCTTACAGCTGCTCAAATGTGATTGAGAAAATCACAGTTTTACTCACAAAAATTTTTAGACAGATAGGTAAAGATATTTTTAAACAAATTATAAAAGAAAAGGAACTTACAATATTGTATGTGAACGCCCACCAAAGATTTTGCTCGATTGTCTTCATGGTTAATCTGCTTAATTCGAGGGCATCAAGCAACTGGCAGAAGTAAGTGAGTGTTAGCAAAGATTCACAATTCATAATCTTAAAAGTGGGGAGACACTGTTCTGTCAGCTGACGTGTTCTGGAAAATGCAAAGTTTATGTATAAAAGCTATAGTGAAAAATTAAGGCACATAAACCATTATGAAGATCCAGTCACCTCAGCGTTCCACAAAAAAATATTTTGGCCATTTAAGATTAGTGTTTAAGGTGCGGTTTGTATAGACATTCAAATTAGAGCTTACCTTCAAATAGTGTTGAGAAATGTGGTTTCAACATTGGAAATCTTTGTGATAGCCTTAAAATATATTTTCATCTTTATTTATAATGTTTAAAGCTTCAAAAATAGTCTAGATCGACAGATCTATGAAAACTTGAAAATCTTAAAAATTGATGGTCCAAAAATGCATTACAAAATACACTATTTCCAAAACTTAAAATCCATTTTTTCTCATGTCCATGTATCTTGACGTCAAGATGATTAATTTGAGCATATTTGAGCATCAAAAAATGCTCTTCTATTGAAATTTTTAAGGTAGGCTCTAATTTGATTGTTTAGAGCCTTAGTTCTATATAAACTTTTCCCTAGTGTTTATGGCATGTTATTTCAAACATCTTTATGTTCTTCACTGAAAAATTTCATGAAAGAGAACTTGTTGACAGTGCAGTTTGTAGAAAATCTCTTTTAATACGTAACTTATTTCTAAAGAAACTCCCAGAGAAACTAAGAAGCAAATAAAAGTAAAGAAAGAAAAACTAAAAAAAAAGAAATATCGATAAAAAAATAACGTAAGAAAATTCTACAATATCGCTTATCTGATATTTTCATAACAGATGCTTATTTCTAATTTTTAGGGAAAATTATGGAAAAATCCATTGGAATTTAAAACCAGTCCCCTGCATTTCATATTTTGATGCCCAAGTCCCACTTTTTTCTATTGTATATTGTATTTTAACTTTTTCTATACATTGGTTTAAGCTCAAATTTGTGGCGTCCATATTTCACACCATCACACACCTGAAAAAAATACAAGAGAAAACTAATTTGAAATAAATAAATGACCACAATGCCCCTGGAACTTGTAAGGGTATTTTTGTCCTTTTGTTCCATTGAATTATGTTTTAATATGTTTTTACAGATGTGTGATGGTGAGAAGCACAAACACCCAACATTTGAGCTTAACCCAATACATAGAAGAAAATAAAATTCGAATGCAATGCTGTAAAAAAGTGAGACTTAAGCATAAAATATAAATATGAGGACTATTTTCCAAATTCTGATAATAAACTGGGATTTTCCATACATTTCCCTCATTTTAATATTAACTTGCAAACTCCAAGGTAAATGAACACTGCTTACTACCTGTGATAATTTATTGCCCATAAGTACAACAGTAGACACCTCACTAGCAACCCCTACCCCTCCTCCCATTGCGATTCCGACGTCTGCTGATGCAAGGGCAGCGGCGTCGTTGACACCATCACCAACCATTGCCACCACTCTTTTCTCTTTTTGAAGTTCACCAATGAATTTCTTTTTTTCATCCGGTTTCACTCCAGCAAGCACCTGCCAGACTCACGAATTATTTCCATCACATAAAGCACATTACTTTCTCAGAAGGAAAGGTATACCATCTAATGGACGGAGAAAACAATAGTCCACTGGGTCATCACCATCCATCAAAGCGATACATAGAGAGTGGGATCCACTTATGGTCACATCTTATTCTGGTTGGTCCCTCAAACTTTATCTATCTCTGTCCACTTCATTGCAAGGTGATGAACCAATGGATAACAGATTTTACATGGTTTACATGGTCCCATTGGATTATTAGTATACTTCCCCTTTTCCATAAAGAATAAAAGTTATGTATTTTGAAGCTGTTAACTGTTGTATTGAGTATAAAGCAATAAGTACAAAGAGATAGCCATAAAAAAAGGGTGCAGTTTGTATAGAGCCGAGGCTCTAAACAATCAAAGTAAAGCGCACCTTCAAATAGTGTCGAGAAATGTAGTTCCAATATTGGAAATCTTTGTGATAGCCTTAAAATATATTTCCATTATTAATTATAATATTTAAAGACCAAAAAATAGTGTAGATTGAGCAGATCTATTAAAACTTGAAAATCTTGAAAATTGATGGTACAAAAATGCATTGCAAGATGCACTATCTCCAAAACTTGAAATCCATTTTTTTCTCATGTCCATGCATATTGATCTGGAGATGATCAATTTGAAGATATTTGGGCATCAAAACAACCTCTTCTAGTGAAATTTTTTAGGTGGGCTCTAATTTGATTGTTTAGAGCCTCGGTTCCGTGTAAACCTTTTCCTGAGGCCAATGTAAGTGCCATATATTTTCATCCACAATGCCCACTATGCTTTATTAACACTACAGTTTCAAATTTTTGCTTTCCTTAGCTAAGGTTATGTGGTCACTGGAAGCACATCCATGCTACATAATTAAATTCTGGGCTGTATGTGCACTCCACTGAAAATTACTTCAAAAATATATTGTTCAAATCCTGTGCTACAATTCTGTATATCATATGCTTTCTTCCTTCTTTTTTTGAGAAATGTTGATTATATCGTATGCTTTCTTCTTTTTCTTAGGAACTTCTTAGTCTTTGCTATGTCTTTTACATTGGATTATATGTCCAACCCTCATGAGTTAAATAATGGCATTGAAGAACTCATCTTCCTGGTATACATTCAAGCCTACAAGCTTCTTTTTTTAGTATATTTCAGGTCTAACGCAATCAAAATCACTTTACTATGTGTTTGTGCACGTACGGGTATGTAGGACTGGTCTACAATAAGTTCTTGTGGGGAACTTTACCTCACTTTTTTCCATCTCAAAAATAACTATCCAATTAAAAAGATGATTATGATCCTATGACAATAAGCCAGCCTTAAAGGATGAACATTGCAAAATCTTAGGGAAGTGGGCTGCCAAAAGTCAGATTGACCCAAGAGACCCAGGTGCTATAGTTTTTTTCGCTCCCTGTCATGCCATTTAATGCTCTTTAAGAACCATATATCAGATAACAACATTAAATGAACAGTAAAATCAGAGGGGTAGAATGAGGTTCTGCAATTGCACGCTATATAGATTGTTACAAGTTCAAGGGCCTATTGCACTGAGAATATGGAGAGCATAACATTTACTTTTGTGAACCAGCATACAACAGTGAATATGATGTAACATGAAGCTTTTAATTATTAATATATAATGGTGATATAAAAAACAATTAAGAAAAATAACCAATCATACTTTTGGGTTAAGAGAAACAATCATCAATTGACCAACTAGGGATAATAGCAACACCAAATTTTCGAAGTGAATTGACAAAAATGAACTTTCTCAAAGATTACGATAAAATGCATGTCATTGAAGCTGGTGATGGCCTACTTACATTTTCTTTCTGAATGCCGACCATGGTTGCAACATATTCAGCAGTCTGTTTTCTATCACCAGACAACATGTAAACATCTATTCCTTTCTTACTGAGAGATTCAACCATTTGATTGGCATCTTCTCTAATCTTATCTTCAACATACACAAGACCAGCTAAAGTGCCATCCACTCCTACGCAGACCACAGATTGATTATTCTCCTCTAGATTTGGCAATGAACCTTTATCAACTCCCTGTCTGCTCCCCGAAAACAAAAGAAAACAAAATAAATTTTTGCAGTTATGTTCTGCATGAAGACATAAATACACATATAAACCATGAGATTATTTCTGATTTTGAAGAAGGCTCTCATTTCTTCTCAAAATGCTTTATTTTAAGCCAAAATGATCCTGGCCTGGACTCATATTAGTAAGTCCTGGTTCACTTCTGAAGCACATAAAAAACACACCAACACAAGCGTGGCACAAAATCAACATTCGTGTTCCTAGAAATTTAGAGAATTAATGTATGACAGATCCAATAGAAGGAAGGAAAAATTTCCTATGGATCATGCTGTCATTTTGCCCACCATTGATTCCCAAAGCATTGTTAATTTCTTGGATGGCTATGACCATGGACTGTCCATCTATTGGACCATCAGGTCCACAGCTTAAGAGCTCAAATTCAATTGTCCATTGTTTAGAATCGATCACAAGCTGGGTGGCTCTGGGCAGAAGAACTCCAGAATCACCTGAATCACCCATTTTTTCATAATTTTCAAAACTTTCATTTCAAAAGTGCCTGGTCCAATTTCGGATTCACCTGTCAGACTGCAGAACTTGGACTCAGGCCCCAGGTGAGTCAAAGCCCGAGTCCGGATTTCCTAAGCACTCAAATGACCCAACAAATGCTGCAAGAAATCAAGAGCTAACATGATTTATGGGGGTGTGACCAACACTCTAGAAATGGACCAACACATTGTCCATTGGGGGGCTTTCCTATAGGAAATTATGCTATAGTAGAAGACTATGGAAAAGCGACGGTCCATTGGGTCATTATTTCCATTGAAATGACTAAAAGGTGATGGACAAAGAACGGGATTCCCGCGTGATCTCACTCTCTCACAGAAATGCTTTATTTCTTTTGCTTTTTTTTTTTTGGGTATTGGTGGCAGGATCCAATCTTGGAACATGGTGTTGCAATATCAACACCTTTGCCATCCGAGCCCGAGCCCAAGCCCAAAACTACCGTCCATTTCAACAGATGTATGACCCAATAGAATCGGTTTTATATAGTCCATTGGAGTATAGTATAATTTCCCTTAATTCAATCACAGGTTCAACGTCCTATTTTTCGCTAAATGAATCTATAGTGTATCCCGAAGTCATCATGGTTTTTGAGCTGCTTAATTATCATATGCTATCATAAATTATGGACGGCTTGATCTTATCCTTTAAAAAAAACCACAAACCTCTGAAGCCAGCTTGTCGTCCCAACTGCAACCCTTTTATATTCAACGGTAGCCACTGCACCTGATCCTGGCTCCTCATAAAATGTTCCATCTGTTGCCTGTAAAAATAAATGGAATAACACCGCTTAAATCTTCAAAGAAAGAATTGCAACACATAAACATAACATCCTGTTGATTAGATACCAGAGTTAAATATTCCGCATGAATTTATCAAGCCAAAAACAATAAGTTGGAAGTGCTTTTAGTTTTAAATAGACTTATAGTTGAACATTTACCCAGAAAAAATGGAAGAAAATTACCTTCACGTATTGACAACCAGCAGCTTGGGCTGCTTCAATAATAGCCTTACCAATGGGATGATTTGTATTTGATTCAACTGCTGCAGCTAATCTTAAAACCTCATGCTCTGACCATGTACAAGACGTACGATTCCTGTATCAAAGGACATGTGAATTGAGCAACTCTGATGTATTGATCTTCAGATTCTCCTGAGGTTTTTTAATGTTTAATATCACCTTTAAACTATTTAAGAAATTTAGTATTTAATCTAATGCAGTGAATTGACATAAACCAAATTTAAGAGTACTTCTGTTCCAAGGTTTCAAAGCTATTTCTCTTGTAGTGATGGAGACAAAGGGCATTGAAACGTTCAATTTATATCGAAGGTCAAAGAACAATTCTATTATGTCAGCATTCAAGTTTTTTGTAACTGGGTTTCTTTTAACAAATATTACATCAAAACTCGGAGCCCGATACTCAAATGTCCTCACAAGATCCTCCCTCACTATTAAATGAAAGAAAATTACAGCACAAGCAACCATCATAAAATATACACTGCAAAGAAGAATATAAGTTCTTAAACTCAACTGAGAAAAGTGCAAGTGCTCCTGTTCCAGAGTCACAACTTTGGTTACAACAGGCCTTCCAGCTGTCAAAGTCCCTGTTTTGTCGAATACAATTGTGTTGACCAATGCAAATTTTTCTAATACATCACCCCCACGTATAAGCAATCCCCTAGTTGCCCCTAGCGAAGTTCCAACCTTTAGGAGGCAAAAGTAACCAAATGGAGCAATAAATCAAATAATTGTTGTTATCACAAATATGAAAGTTGGACCAATAAGTGAGGGTTACACTTCTGACAAAAATGTACCAGTACAGCAGTAGGTGTAGCCAGGCCAAGTGAACAAGGGCATGCAACGACCTGCACTTCAATAAATGAGAACCTGAAACTTCGAAGTATAAAATGGTAGGAGAAAGCAAAATATGCTTGTCTTCAATAGCAGTCAGCACATCTACTGAAGCAAACAAAGTCTAATGAAGACAACTAAAAGCACTATCTTTGCTAAAGAAGCATCAAGAAGTAAAAATTGCAAAGCCTTCACTATACAAAGTAGGAACACCATTACCAAATAAAAAACTCAATATGGATGTGTCAAGTGATTATGAAAGAGAATTATGATATAACAGAACTAAATATCGCAATAAATCAACACCAATTTTGAAAAGTTAAATAGACACAATCTGGAGAACAAATTCTGAACCAGGTTCAATAGCTGATAACCACAGGAAGGACCATAGCAAAGCCCAAATCACATAGAAATTCACATTTCAAAATTAAAATACTTGGAGATAGTACAAAGCTAACAAAAACAAAATCTTACAAAGTGGAAAAAACTGAAATATGGAACCCATCACCCAAATTTCAATTGGAAAGAAACAAAAGATATAGAAAATCCAAAACCAAAAACACACAAACTATAGCATCATTTTTAATGTATGTGGCCATAAGGAAGGTTAAATACTCGTTGTCAACAAATCAAAGGGTATTTGCATCGATTACATGATTGCACACAAAGAAGCACCCCCTTTTCTCACAAATGAGAATGAATTTCACAAATCCAAGAAAATTTCTCAACCTTAGTCAGCAGAAATGCTGGCAGAAAGTCCTTGCGAGTGAATGGGAATGGTGGATAGACAATTTCCTACAAGAGCCCATCAGGAGTTCTAAGTTTGGGTGCTGAAATGTCATAATGTGACAATGCTGTGACAAAGTTCTTCAACAAATGTTGCTTCTAAATACATTAAAAGCCGATATAGTAAGAGTTCCATATCCTCCATAAACGAATTCAACAAAAAAAGGGGATAAGCACATGCTGATAATGATTTATATTACAGGGAAAGAGAAATCATGCTTCCAGCATGCCAATGTGAACTTAGTTGACAATTACATTTATTAAAAGGAGATTCAAAAAAGCATTGGTAATGACGTGCAAAAAAATGTGCCCTACCAAAACACTGCAGGATAGTTGCAACGCCAGTGAAATTGGGCTTCCTTGCTGGACGATAGCTGGTACAAGTTTTGAACCAAACAAATTCCAGAATAGAAAAGTAGCAGTTGAAAGGGCCATGACTCCATAGGTAAAGCGACCAGCAACCTGGTGTCATAATAAATATTCCTTTTGATCATAACAAAGATAACGAGGCGGTTGTACCAGCAAATGACCAAGATGACAGAAATAAATGCATTAGTGTTTATTCCAAACAAAACTTTGCTTATCAAGCTGCAACCTTGATCAACATTAATGAAAGTTTTACACTAACAAAACACAGGTGCACATTTCTCAAAGCCCAAATTTTTAGGGAATGTCATGTCAGAACATGAAAACAATCATATAAAGCAGTCCTAGGCAGCATTCGTCTGCCACGGGGACTATCTCAGGACTTTGAATAACATAATGATCACTGAAAGAATGCTTTTTCAGTCTAACCAGGACTTTACAATGATACTTGCTCAATTTATCTTACAATACTTGAAGTGACAGCTAATGATTCTCACAAATTTTCCAGGTAATAAAATTGGGAACCTTAAAATTTATATTCCCTGGAAACATGGGAGGCTCAAAGGACCTTATCTGCTAGCCGTTGTACAGGAGCTTCCCTATTCTGAGCATCTTCAACCAAGCGGACAATGTCCCCCATAACAGTCTCACCTCCAGGTCTTTTTACTTCTACTGTCAGTGTGCCATTAATATTTATGCTTCCAGCAGTAACTTCAGTCTAGGACAAAAGCGACTCTTAGAAAGATAAAAACAGGAGTATAAAATTGGAAAAACTATTGCTACAAGAACAATAACACAATGGTTAAAAAATATGTGATTATGGTAAAAAATTGCAATAAAGAACAAAAAAAGAAACAAAAGAAAGAAAATATACCCCTGGGAGTTTGGTTATTGGAAGAGGCTCTCCAGTGAAACTGGATTCATCAACAGTGCTTCTACCAGCTGTCACAATTCCATCAATGGGAACACGATCCTAAATAACGGAAGTTAAAGAGACACCAATGGTATGATCAGAAAAGGAATACTAATAAAATTAGAAGAAAGGAAATTTTGTAACAGTAATTAAGGTTACCTTCTATTTTCCCATTTAATGGAAACCAAATGTCTTTATAGACACGAGAAGTTTCAACCTTTTCAAACCCATCCCAGTTCTCCCTTGTAGCAGTGAGGTTCCTACTGTGGGACTAACTATTCTCGAAGCCAAATGGCTATAAGTGCATAGGTTTCTTATGTTCAGCAAAAAGAGGAAGACAAGCAGGAAATCATAAATCAATGTGAGAGAATAATGATTATTAAATAAGTCCAAAAGAAAAATTCATAGATTATCTAAGAAGATGTTAATGTAAGAATCTGAAATTGAAAGTAGGGTGGTACCAGAGTTGTTTTCGAGTACAAGTCCATTGATTAGGAATTGCTCAGTAACAAGCACGAGATATGCAAAGAAACGAGCAGAGAGACACTTCTAGATGAGTTTCTCTTTAAGCTTTCTCTAATGCTTGCCAGATACCCCAGTTCTTGCTACTGTAAATCATAATCTAAGCGTCTACAGCCATAGACTTTAGGCTGGATCTTCCGGTCAACAGTTAAAAGTAAACGTTGAGAAAATAACTTCTTGAAACAAAAAGCTGAAACTGATAAGGCTATGCATAACAAACGACTCCTCCTGACCAATCACTATAACATACTTCACCCAACTTCAGATAACCTTGGATTTTATGCCCCAAAGCTACACTCCAAAGCTAAAGCCATGTTGTGAGGACTAAAAGAACATTATTTAAACAAAGGGTCGAAAGACCCTTCAAATTTTAAGCCAACAACTGGTTCAATTGAGACCTGAAGGCTTATGTTGGGCACTTGGGCCCACTGATAATGCCTTTCTATGTTATTTTCTCCATTTGTTCATCTAGAAACAAGGAGACCTATCACTCTTCTAAAGCAAGGATGGAGGGACATCTTTCAAAACTCATACTCTCAGCTAGAACTGCTCTTTTTCCATGAGTAAATGAATCTAGGGCACTTTCCAACTAATCCACACAGGGAAGACGAGGCTCATAGCGATTTTAGTCTGCATTCGTTACCCATTGAGCATATGAGGAAGAGGCCACTGACGGAACTGTGAGACTGCAAACCAAAGAGATTGGATTATATATTTATTGAGGACTCCGTCAAGGAAATACTAATGGAGAGAGAAAATCAGTCTTAAACAAGCAGATAATTAAAGAACTTGGATTGATGCACCCAAAAAAGCTTGTCCATCAACCAACAGATGGCAACCTTAGTAACACAAGAAGACTGAGAAAGAAGAAATTGTTAAGACATTAAAGTTGACAAGAATGTTGGCATTGGTGGTGAACGAGATGATGATTGACTGATCGTGGCAGAGAGTTCTCTGCTTGGATACTTTGGGAAGGGCACTAGTGGCAGCCAGACATGATTCAGGTTGCCATGAATCATGATTAGGGTTGTCACGGTTTAGAGATGAAAGGGTACAAGCATAGTAGATGAACTTAGACAATTCCCCACAATGATCACCTTGGTTATAGCTTGTAGCCGTTTCTTTCATTCAAAATGCTAGTGTAACTTTGGCTTACATTCTTTTTCTACGAATAGAAGATCTATACATTACGCATTATAAAATTCCATTATATTTTTTAGCATTTCCTTGGAGGATTGTAAGCACTGTTCTTATGCATGGATGGATGGAATGAATGTTCTATGGATGATTCAAATGAATAGATTCATAAATTATGAAATATATGAAGCTTTGCATGAATTGCATCAGAAAATGACAAAAAAGGAAAAAGTTCAATTACTACTCAAAATGGTCTTTCCCAATACTATCTTAAATCTTAAAATCGCCTACTTGGACTATGTGGGTAGAATCAATATACAAGTGGCCCGGTCCATGTCTCTAAACTTTGGTAAATACCATAAAATCTTGAAAATCATCTTCCTATGGACCGACATTAATCCTACGAGCCAAAAAAAAGATGAAAAATCCACAGAAGGTAACACAAACCCAAGTTTTGATGCAGAGAAAAATAATAAAAGAAAATAAAATAGAATAAAAAGGGTTTTCAGAGATTACACCCTCTCTTTAGGTCTGCAAGAGAGTCCATCTCAAGATCTTTTTACAAGATCAAACTCTTTATTTGGTCATTAATCACTCTACTTACAACGAAGGGACATCTCCCCTTTAAATACACTTAATAAATAAAAAACCCACAAAAATAAACTCTTTCTGAAACTCATGTGAATGCTATCAAACTACGTCATTGAACTCACGTAGACCTTATCAAACCACATCATTGTAAGCCTTATCCTAACCACCTCATTGAACTCATGTAGACCTTTCGATATCTTGGGTCGATAATCTAAGAAAATGGAGAGATTGAGGAAGATGTCGCACACAGAATTAGAGCTAGGTGGGCAAAATGGAGATGTGCAACTGAAATTTTATGTGATCGCCGCATACCAATGAAGTTGTAGGGCAACTTCTATAGGGTAGCAGTGAGACCAGCTTTGCTCTATAGGGCAGAATGTTGGGCGAACAAAAAACAATATATCCATAAAATGAGTGTAGCAGAGATGAGGATGTTGAGATGGATGAGTGGTAAGACAAGAAAGGATAGAATTCGAAATAAATCCATTCGGGAGAATTTAGGTGTGGCACAAATAGGCAATAAGATGGGAGAGAGTAGACTTAGGTGAGCTGGCCATGTGTGGCACCGACCAAGTACAACACCTGTTTGGAGGTGCGAGTTAGATCAAGTGGAAGGATTGAAAAGGGCAAGGGGTAGACCCAAAATGACGTGGATGGAAGTAGTCCAAAAAGTTATGGGGACTTATGGCCTCGCTGAGGGTATGGCCTTTAAGATAGTAGAATGGCGGACCAGGATTTGTGTAGCCAACCCCAATTAATTGGGAAAATGCTAGGATGATGATGATGATCCTAACCAAATATAATCTATATTTATCTCTTTAAAACTAACCAACCAATTGCTACCCTATTCATCAAAACAACTCCTGCACCAAAAAAACTCACACACCAAAAGATTCAAGTCCACCATCTTCTATCCTACATGAGAAAAAAGTATTTTAACCAATAAAAAAAAGAAATAACAATAGCAAAAATTTAAATTTTCTAATTTTTTTATTTGCATCATTCTCCCAGGGTTGGGAGAAGCTCAACCTCAAGCTTACATCCTTCAAAGGCCAATCAAATAATTGGAGATGTAGTCCGACCATTCTTCTCGGTAGTTTGTCGTTTTTTTATGAGCCAACTGAGTAGACACTAGCAGTGCAATTTGTTGAGGAATTTTGAACTACCGAATTTTGGAATTTTCCTTTAATCTCAAAGGGTTGTATTTCACATATGGCAACTAGTATATTTTCTTCTTCATAATTGTCAATATCTTTTGCACTGAGAGTTACCTCTTCATGCTCTTTGTCATCTTCCTCCGATTGCAATCTATGAAATAGATCGCATAGAAATTGTTCTATTACTTTACTAATACATTCTACTAGGTCGTCTTTGAGTCTCTCTTTGATCCAATCGCTCAAATATTTGATCTAAGCTCTCCATAACTACATCAGCAGGGATCTCAAAGCTCTGATACCAATTGATGCAGGGAAAAATAATAACTACAAAATGAAATAAAATAAAAAAGGTTTTGAGAGATTATACCCTTTCTCTGTGTCTGCAAGGGAGTCCATCCCAAGATCTGTTCACAAGATCAAACTCTTTACTGAATCACCAATCACTCTATTTACAAAGAAGGGACATCTCCTCTTTAAATACACGTAGAAAAAATAAATAAATAAATAAAACCCACAAAAAACTACTCTCTCTCTCTCTCTTTAAAACTCACATGGACCGCATCAAACTACCTCATTGAACTCACGTAGACCTTATCAAACCACTTCATTGTAAGCCTTATCCTAACCAAACATAATTTATATTTCTCTTTAAAACTAACCAACCCAATTGCTACCCTATTCATCAAAACAACTCACACACCAAAAGATTCAAGTCTACCATCTTCTATCCCACATGAGAAAAAAAGTTCTAACCAATAAAAAATTGAAATACTGAACCCAATTTTATTAACATAGGCAAATCACAATGTGATGAGCCTCATCACCAGTTCAATTATTCAATCTAGATGAAAATCTAAAGACAACCAATATTAAAAATTTTAGAATAACCTAAATTTAAGGAAATATAAGGGACAAAAGTAGGGGCCTTGCACTCGAGCCTCACGATGTTAAGTCGTAACATACGCATAAACAAACATCAACAGATCAAGGAAAACAGATAGTTTTACTCACTCCTGGAAGAACAACAACTTTGTCTCCTATAGTCAGACTATCACATGGAACTTCAACAACATTGCTATCAACCATAAGACGAGCTTTCTTTGGAATAATACTCAGAAGTCCAGTCATGTCATTGACAGCCTTCAGTTTTGCCCTTTGCTCAAGGTTTCTTCCCAAGAGAACAAAAGCCAACAACATAATTGGTTCCTCAAAGAATGCTCTCCAACCCTGGGTCAGAAAAGAACCCAACTCAGTAGCTTTCAGAAACTTAGCTTTCAACTTTGAATGTACAAAGGATTGCTTTTGTAGTTCATGTGAAAGGAGCATCCAAAGAGAAGATGGATGAACAAATGAACAACAGCAGAAATATGCCAGCAAATAAAAGAAAAACATAACTGCAAGCACAACAAACCATCTATATTGAGAAGATATTAAAAAACATTTACTAGAAATAACACCAATAAAAACAACTGCATGTTCTGAAACCTTTAATGGCCTCTATGAACAAGGCATACATGGATACTAGGCTCACCAGCAATTATCGGCACCTGCAGTGTCATGCTTTCTCGCATAGCATAATATTTAGAATTGTCTTTACATTCTATAATTAACATAAATAATATATATTGGACATAAATAACATATATTGGACACACTTTAACCCAGGCAAGTTGATATAGCAACAGTCTCAAAAAGCTAGTCATTTCAGATAAGATCAAGTAATGCTAATGTCCTTGTACAACTATTGTAATGAAGGTATCAGATTTCAAACTCGGCCAAACAATTTTCAAAGTGTTTTTTTGAAAACAACACATGAATAGAATTCATGAAACATTTTTGAGTCACAAGAAGTAGCTGCACTAGGAAGCGAAAATCCATCTTTCATACTTTGAAATGGTAATATTTCCTAGTTGTTCTATGGTTAATAATATCTTAATGAAAATATTAGGTACAGTGTATGCTCTTAAGAAATAAAAGTTAGTGTCCTGTATACCCTTGATCTTCACCAAAACATGACTCTACCATTTTTGTAAGCTTCCATGGAGTCTAAGAATCACAAATGATGAGATCATTTGGTTCCTAGTCACGATATGAGAAGTATTCAAACCCTTCCATGTATGTACTCAAGAAATTAACTCACTCCAAGGAACATCCTGAAGGGCTTGAATGGGATGTTTGCAATTCTCAGGAAACTCTAAATTTTAATCCCAATGCCTTTGTAGAACATGTGCCATTACATGTATGAACAACAAAGCAAGATATGAATTGCCAGTCACTGTAGGAATCAGGAACCCTTACATTCGCACGAGTATTTTTTTTAGTCAGTAAACAACGCATGAATAAATTCCTGTCTGGATGTGCATATAGATGGCAACTCCGCAATCTTATACATAAAAGTCCTAATGAGCTGTTCGCAGCCACTCTTTTTACTGCCGTTACCTACAATTTTCCACAAGAACTTGTGGAAAATGGTACATATTGCCTATTTGGCCATCTTTATGAAAAGGAAATTTTCCTCCATCACAGACAAGCCCACTCTGTGTGGTGCTTATCCACATGTCCAGATAGGACCTAAGGTTGTTGCAGTAAAGATGTAGGGTATGGACACAATCCACGTGAACCCTGTTCAACTGCACTGATATGCTAAAATTTAGAACAACTAGAAAAAAGTTTTTGATTATGGTTTGGTCAATAGGATTTCTTTATAGTTGCAATAAAAGAAATGCCTTAGATGTCCCCATGTAAGTCCAGTGCTTACAAATCAATAATCCTAACATAGAAAGATGTAAGTATGCATGCACAGCATGGTTTATACAACCCTAAAGAGGAAGAAGATTACACATATAGTTAAAAATTAACAATAAAAAATAAATTTCACATGCATCCAGTAAAACACATCCATAGCCTGCCAGATTTGGACCAAGCAGAAAGAGGAATATCACTACATACTAGTTTTGGAATGAAGGTGGCAATAGAACTGACTGCAAAGGAAGACATAGCCCCAAGGCCAACTAAAGTGTTCATATTGGGAGCTCCCTTCCAAAGGCTCCTTATACCATCAAGAATAATTTGGCGACCAGGACCAAGCAAAGTAACCAAAGACAATGACATGTGGAATCCTGTAGAATGAAATGCATGTATCCATGAGGCCGCATTGGCACCAAACATATGAGACGTGTGTCCGAGAAGGCAAGCTGCACATAATGCCCATGACACAACAAGCTCACGACCTGTTGAAGTTTAAAATGTAAGTTAGTAGAAAGAGTCCATGGTAGAAGTCCTCACTAAAAATAAATGGAAACTCATATAGTAAAAGTGATGCATTCCTCTGTAGTCTGTAAAAGAGCAACATAAAAAACATACCACTTCGTTCCAAACGGCTAAGCCTTTCCAATCTCCTCTGTTCAAAAATTTTATTATAACTTTGTCCAGGACCTGCTGCACAAAAGCATATGCAAACATTACTTTGCAGGTAGAATATTTGTTAATCTTTACAGCTCTCTCTCTCCAAAGTCAAACAACAAACAACTAAATGATTCTTCAGATTGGCATAATCTAAATAGTGCCTTGATGTGCTGCGGCATAACATCTTTCCATGGATACACTTATGCATCGAATGCATTAAACTTTTTTCTCGTAAGTTCAAATTCATCTGAATACAGCAAGTACATGTTTGTCACAATACAGAAAGTTCATATTTGTTAGAAATTCAAGTTGTGGAAAAACTCTTGGCCATGTAATATAAATACAAATATCCTAAATTTCCTAGAAAGAGATAAGTATGCAAGGATTTTAAAACTGAAAGTGATATTGAAGTTCCAAAGAAAACAATACGCAACATGATGATCGTGAATCATGAGCAGAATTAAGAGCTCATTTGGAAAATCCATGTGCTCACATTCTAGAATTACCAAATTTTAGTAAGCTTTTCTGGTTAAAATATCTGCACATCTCATGATAAGGAAAAAAAAACAAGCCAAAAGATTAAAATGATAGCAGAGATTTGGCACAACATGATATTCTGGAAAGGAAAAACAGTCTAAGCCAGGTGGCATTCTTGAAGTTTTATTTTTATGGTACAATTGCATGACTAGTTTTGGAAACAGTTTTATCAAAATGGGTTTGCTAATTTGGGTTATGGTAAATTTTTCTCCATTAGCAGCTCGAAAAGTTTGGTTACATGTTTCTCAAAACTGTTTTGGTAGTAAGTCAGGTTTTAAGATACTAGCTGATGCTCCTGCATCAAAAAATGCAGGTATGGTCAAAGGTTTGGAATAGTGTTCTTGAAGTATCTGGACGAGGGCTATTGGGGTAGGCTGGTAGGGTAAACTGTTTATGTCTGAAATTTCATCCTGTGGAGACAATATCTCTGGAACAAGAGTATTGCTTATCTCATTTAGCTCAATACTATCAGAATAAGAAATGGATAGTAACGTTTTTGGACTTTGTTCATCATCAAGAGAAAACACAGATTCTAAATCATCATCAATTTCCTCATCTAAAACCTGTGACAAAAGATGCATTATCTTTTTTTTCTTTTTCTGATTCGGCCAATCTTTTGCAAACTGTCCTTTGTTTCCACAGACATAGCATCTATCTCCTTTCTTATGTCTAGTAAACATAAACTCTTAGGATCCTATTTGCCCAATAAAGAACTTTTACTTAGATTTGATGTTTTGCATCAAGTAAAACTTCAATGGACTTCCAAAGGATTACATTATAGGAACCTAACTTTACACCAACCATACACCTTAGAAGCCATCAAGCAAAAAATTATATCAGACTGTAGTGCCAATTTCCACTCTGAGTTCCTCAAAAAATATACCAACCCACTCTGGAGAAACCAAAATTTTTATTTTAAACTGCCTTTTAAGAAAAATGAGGACATAAATCCTACAAAGGCTTCTCACAGAGGTTTAAACCCAGATCTGTTGGAACAAGCTAAGCTAGAGATACAAGACTTTATAGAGGAATAGTTGATTGAGTCTACCAATTCTCCTTGGGCTTGTGAAGCTTTTTATGTAAATAAAAGAGCTGAACAAATTCAAGAAAAACTCAGGTTAGTAATTAATTACCAACCTTTGAATACTTTCCTTGCAGATGATAAATTCCATTTGTCAAATTAAATTGCACTACTTTCTCAGATTTCACATGCTCACATATTTTCAAAATTTGATTTAAAATCAGGGATTTTGGTAAATAAGGAATTCACCCAGATGATCGTCCTAA
>NW_006499707.1:547579-588568 GCF_000471905.2 Amborella trichopoda | reverse complement strand
TTTGGACGCTCATCTGGGTGAATTCCTATTTGCCAAAATCCTGATTTTAAATCAAAATTTGAAAATATGTGAGCATGTGAAATCTGAGAAAATAGTGCAATTTGATTTGGCACAGGGAATTTATGATCTGCAAGGAAAGTATTCAAAGGTTGGTAATTAATTACTAACCTGAGTTTTCCTCGAATTTGTTCAGCTCTTTTATTTACATAAAGAGCTTCACAAGCCCAAGAAGAACTCGTAGGCTCAATCAACTGTTTCTTTATCAAGTCTTGTATCTCTAGCTTAGCTTGTTCCAACAGATCTGGGTTTAAACCTCTGTGAGAAGCCTTTGTAGGATTTATGTCCTCATTTTTCTTAAAAGGTAGTTTAACATAAAAATTTTGGTTTCTCCAGAGTGGGTTGGTACAGTTTTTGAGGAACTCAGAGTGGGAATTGGCACAACAGTCTAATATAATTTTTTGCTTGATGGTTTCTAAGGTGTATGGTTGGTCTATACAAGCTATCCAGGATAAAGTTAGGTTCCTATAATGTAATCCTTTGGAAGTCCATTGAAGTTTTACTTGATGCAAAACATCAAATACAAGTAACAGTTCTTTATTGAGCAAATAGGATCCTAAGAGTTTATGTTGGATAACTAGTTTTGGAAACAGTTTTATCAAAATGGGTTTGCTCATTTGACTTATGGTAAAATTTTCTTTATTAGAAGCTCGAAAAGTTTGGTTACATGTTTCCCAAAACTGTTTTGGTAGTAAATCAGGTTTTAAGATACTAACTGATGCTCCTGTATCAAAAAATGCAGGTATGGTCAAAGGTTTGGAATAGTGTTCTTGAAGCATCTGGACGAGGGCTATTGGGGTAGGCTGGTAGGGTAAATTGTTTATGTCTGAAATTTCATCCTGTGGAGACAATATCTCTGGAACAACAATGTTGCTTATCTCCTTTAGCTCATTACTATCAGAATAAGAAATGGATAGTAATGTTTCTGGACTTTGTTCATCATCAAGAGAAAACACAGATTCTAAATCATCATCAATTTCCTCATCTAAAACCTGTGACAAAAGATGCATTATCTTTTTTTTCTTTTTCTGATTTGGCCAATCTTTTGCAAAATGTCCTTTGTTTCCACAAACATAGCATCTATCTCCTTTCTTATGTCTAGTACCTTGAAATCTTGATCTTTTAAGATATTTGAACCTTTTGAATTTCTTCTTTTTCCTTTTTCATTCAAACTTCTTTTTTCCTTTCGAAGTAGGTGGACATGCACACTGCTTTTCTATATCACATTTAATCTTGAGATATGGTTTATCACAAGAATTTCCCAGTAAATACTTATTTTTTTCCATTTGTTTCACAAATTCAACTTGATTGCAGAGTCTTTCTAAAGCATGGAGAACAAACTGGTATAATTCACCAAAATTGGTGTTTTGAATAGTAAGTCCTTGGTTTTCCATTGTTTTTGTGGCCTCTTGAAAGAACAACATTTAAGCTGGAAAAATTCTTCTCTAGCAGCAATTTGTTCATGTTTAACCGGGCCTGAGAATTCAGAGACTAAGTACTTAAGAAATTCAACAATGGACTGACTATTTCTTAATTGTGTTTGTCTGTATTCTCCAAGACTTATATACCAATCAAAAAGGCGTCCTCTTAGCCTTACAATGACTTTTGAAATTATACTGGCCAATGTATTTGCTGGATTAAGAATTTCTGAATGTATCCATCCTTGAATCTCTCTGAATCTGTTATTCCATCTTGATGGTGGAATGTCATCAATAGTAAAACCTTTTGATGAATCTCCATAGGTTGGAGTAGGTGGAGGTTCTTGGTGGTCAGGAGGTTTGAATTCTTCTTCCATGACAGGGTCTGGTTCATTAGGTGGTTCAGGAGGGTTCATCATTAATAAGGATTCTGAATCTAGGGAAGAAGAAGAGGTTTGATCTTCAAAGGTTTCAGATGTATCAGACATATCTTCTGCGGATTGTGTTTCAGATTGAAGATTTATTTCAGACGGTTTTGTCAAGTTTTTGAGGAATGAACTCATATTATTCAAGGGTTTGGAAGGGATAAATGTTTGGGTTGGGACTGAAGAGGCTATGACATCCTGTTCAATATCAGATGGCTGAAACATTTGGGTTTCATATTTAGGTGGCTGAGGATCAGTATGAGGTTGAAATGTTGCGGGTGGTGAAGTAATAGAAGGTTTAGGTATTGGGTTTTGTAATGAACTAGGTATTGATATATTTGGTTTTTTTCTTAATTGAGGAAAGAACATTTCTTCAAGAAAACATCTTTCATCTTCAAAAGAACTTAAAGCTTTAAAACCAAAATGTCTACGTGGAATTAAACCCGTGGGTGGATAGAGTGTTCTTGTAGGTGGAAAAGGATCAGGACTTCTCGAGGTAGGGTAATTTTGAGTATATGGGTTTGCTAGCAAGGGTTGAAATTGAGAATGGTATTGTGACTGGGGATATTGGGATTTCATCGAAAGATCTTTTTCAAAGCTTTGCAACTGTTTTTCCAAAAAATCTTTTTCCTTTCCTTTTTGATTCAACAAATAAGATTGCTCATGAATATCCTTTACTGTATATAAGATTTGCATCAATTCTTCATGCAACATTGGAATCTTTTTTTTCAATTGAACAATTATGCCAGTTAATCCCTGTAACTGAGAAGACATAACATTTTGTTTCTCTTCTATTCGAAGTAATGCTAAATTTTGTGATTTAGCAATTTCAGCTTGCCAATTTAGGCTAGCTTCAGCCGGAGATATCGACTTTTGTGCTCCAGTAACATCTCTAGTATTTGGACTTTTTATCTTCCATATATGTTTTTCATTTTCTTGAATCTTTTTGTAATCATGTAATGGAGGAAAATTTGAGGCATAACTTGAACTTTGAGGATCAAAGGCTAAGCATTCTGGAATGTGATTTTTTCTTTCAGAATTTTCATTCTGATCATCCCATCCTGTAGAGACAATATCTGCAACAATGTGTTTGGGTTTTGGACAACCATAAGTCACATAATAATCCCATTTTCCTGAACTCTCTCCAAGTAATCCAACAGATGGATCACCTTCAATGTATCTCTGATGAAGCTTTTGTTGAGATGAACTTTTCTTTTTGTTTTTCTTTTTTGGTATTTCATCAAAATCATCTTTGAGACAAGAGGAACAATTGCAAGTGTCAAACCAATTATGTCCATCAGAAGTTTTCTGTTCATAAATTGGTTTCCCTGTTTTGTCAAAAGCAACAACTGAGACTTTTTCAAGCAGCCCTTGAAATTGGGTAGGAAAAATTTCTCTGGTTTGATTGTCAATAGATCTTGGAGTCTGAAAACTTATCTATACTGTTCCATTAGACATTCTTGTCATTCTGGAATCCGATTGCATCACAGGCTGCTTTTGATTTTGAAAATTCTCATAGTTTGTCACCCATGTGGATGGAATCAATTCAAGCAACTTTTCTCGAGATATTTGTCTAGGAATGTAATGACAGACAGGTTGGGCATTATTGTCATCTTTGATGAATAAGGCAGTATTTTCATGTTCAAGAGGTAAAAGGGTAACTATATCAAAAACATGGTTCTATAATCTATACACCACTTGATAATGGAGTGTAGCTACAGTGGCTGTCTCAATTTGCTTGAGTTCTGCTTTCAAAGTCATGCCTTAGCCTTCTCAGTGTGTACTTGCCAAAGCATTAAACAAGTTGAACAGATGACATAACTAGTCTATTTCACAGTTCCAAATAACTATTAACTATGGGCTCCTGAAAGCTAAGAAAAAGAAGTGTGTCATTTGTTGATTGCCTGACGAGTATGAAACTGTCATACTCCTTTTCCAAAGGTAACAGCCTCATTAAAACCAGGTTTATCAAAGGGACAGCTTCCTGCAGTAGCATAAAATCATACGCACCCAATCCATCCCTCACATTTTTGAAAATTTGTGGATCAAAGAGTTACCATCCCAAATCACATGAATTATATCAACCACATCTATAGAAAATGGGATACAAGATCTCTGAAAAACTTCTACTCAAGCTCCAAGGTGAAGGCTTGGATTTGCTTTCGACAGTCATCGATTTCAAGAAAGTTCGGTTACATGCTCATGCTAACCAACAAAGCTTGTGTTTCATCTTTACGAAGGGCTGGCAATGGGCCTCGTGGCCTGACTTGTCCCTGTCGGCCTGGCCCTGAAAACTAGCATGCTAATGACTATTATATTAATTAGGAAAACAAGGTACAACCAAGAGAGTATTCAAAATAGGCAACCCATTAAAAGGGTGCCCTGTACAAAAACCCAATACAGGCCCAAAAAATGGTCATGCAGCATGATTTTGCCAGAAATTGGTGGACTTTCCAGTTGGAACAATCGGCCCACGCAGCACAACATAAGCAGTAGCACACAACCTGTAGCATCCAGGAAGCCCATCAATTCAAAAGCACAAAGCATCTTGCCCTGAAAGCCTCAAAACTAAAATATTGATAACAATAGGTTTATCCTGACAAAGAATGATTGCTTTTACCATAGGAGTAAACCATGCAGAACAACCCCATCAGGAATTTTTCTTGCAATGGGGACTTTGAACTTTGCATATGCAAGATTTCTGCATTGTTTCCACAATAACCTTTCACACTTGTAAATTCTACTAAAGAGGAACTTAACATTAAGTCATTCCTGATGAAAATGCCAAATCATTCTTTACAGCAATGCTTCAATCTTTGTAACCTAGAAGGGCAAGGAAAGATAAATGAAGGCATTTACAAATACAGAACCTTCAAACTATGGTGATATGCACTCCATACATCAGAGGCTACAGAATTTCAGGGTTCCCAATGCCAAGAATATAAGGAACAGAGGCATAGTGTATGCCCCAATCACCATGATTTGAATGATGAGAAGGCACTAAATTACAATATATACAGAAGGTTTGTTGAAGAATGGCATCTAGAGAAGACATGGAAAGAACAGAACAAAATTCTGTCCGAAGACAATAGATTTCGAAGCCTGAGAATGCTCTTGCGTCCACCATTTCCATCCACCTAAGTTGCATAAAAGGAAATATTAGAAATCCTGATCCACAGGAAATTGGATCGCACCACGCTTAAAAAAGTTGAAACACAATGATCTAAAGATCAAATGTATAAGGAGCACAATGAGAAGGAGTGACTAGCTCCATATCATACCATAGGAATCCCTAGCACAGGACAAAGTCTTCAAAGCACAATCCTCTGTACAGTTACGAATGATTCTTGCCTCCATCCTTGTTAACTGTTTGACCTGTCAATTTTTTCACCAAGCTTCAAATCTTATTCTAACCATTCCACCAAAAACTGCAAGCTAGTGGTGATTCACCAAATACATAACTCTAAGCCAATAAATCCACAGTTATCATATTCATTACTTCCTCAGACACCATTTCCTACTATACAATCTTGCCAGTATCTCTCAAAATAAACGGGCCTTAGTTGCTCATGAACTAAATATCTAATGTATCCAGACTTAGTTCAAGTACCTCCACATGAAAAATAATAACTATATCTTAAATAAAAAATTTAAGATATCATTATTCCACTCTAATTACCAGAGTAAGTCTTTGAAGTACCATGAAATGATAATCAATCGATAATTTGACCTCATACAGAACTAAAGAAGTCCTATTATATAAATATCCATATAGGTAGGTAGTTTCTATACTCAGTTAAATTTTACAAAGAAACCAAAAGAATGAAACCAAATAATAGTTATCATGAAATCAGTAACTTGCCTGGATTCAAGCCTTTTCACTCGAGAAAATAAAATTCAAAACTAATTTAGAATGTTTCAACTAAAATATATTCAAGAAGAGTCCTGCTTTTCACAATCAGCCAACAAAATTCTCAAGACATCGTAGATTAGACAAAGCACCTCATTAGCTTGCTAAAAAATAAGAACAGGAACAAACACTACCCAACAATTCATCCTTATTTGTGATTCCTTTCAGTTGTAAATTCACCCAAAAGTATCTTCTGGAAAACATGCTTCTCGCAATATTCCTCAAGACTAAAGATCAAAAGAAGTTTCATCATGTGATAAGAGAATAACACCTACCTCAAGTCCCCCTAACCTTCAAACCATGGCTATCCATCATAAAGCCGGCATTCTAGCTCAGGACACGATCACGATCACCTATTCTTCAATTTGTTATTTGTAACATGAAATTGATAGTCATCATCATCATCCAAGCCTTACCCCAACTATTTGTGGTCTGCTACATGAATTATGTTTTTCCATCTGCCCTATCAAGAGCTATACTAGTGTTTCAAAAAGCACTAGGCAGGTCCTAAGCAGCCTGGGGGGTCCAAGCCATCCAGTGCCTAGGCGGGCGCCCACAACTTGGGCGCCCCAGTTGAATCCAAAAAGGATTCTACGGTTATATATTATATAAACTATAAGAATTAGGTATTTAGGGCACATCAGAATTCAAAGTATACTACACATTAGTACACACTCGATAAGCATAACCATAAGTCGGTCCATAATCCATATCCAATTAAAACTTAAAATTTACCAACCAACCAAATTACGAAACCAAAGTTACCAAATAGTACCAAACCAGTGGAACTACAAATCCATTATCCACAAATCACATTACAGTATTACACCACCATGAGGAAGAAAACATAAAATTTTATCATTAGGATCTGGGTTGTAGCCATATTTCCAACCATGATCACCACTCCTATTAGATCCCAAAGAAGACATTTCAAAATAATGCAATTTATATAAGCAATAAAAAAAATCACTTACTTTGAGTTTGATTGCTCTATCTCCAAACTTCCACCTCAAAGAAGCTTCTAAGGACTCAAAATCTTCTAAAAAAAACCCCAATAGATTTATAAAATATCAAAAATTAAATCTAATATCAATTGGTGATATTTTGATCAATTTCTCATAACTTTGAGAAACCCTTTGATCCTAAAGAAATCAACAAAAAACTAGTTTTTTGGGGGCTTTCTCTCTCTAAAATGGGCTCCCATAAGTCTTATGTTTCAAATGAACCTAAAACCCGCACTGGGCACTGGTGCTATTCTAGGTCGACGCTACACAAGGCCAAATCACCCAAGTCTACTTACCATCATCTTATCGCCTATTGGAGCAATCCATAATTTCCCTCGAATGCATTCATTCTGAATTCTATGCTTTCTTGTCTTGCCACTCATCCATCTCAACATCTTCATCTTAGCTGGACTTATTATATGGATAAGTTGTTTCTTGACAGCCCAACATTTCGTCCCATAAAGCATGCTTATTCTTATAATCATCCTATTGAACTTCCCCTTCAGTTTCATTGGTATGCGACGATCACATAGGACTCTAGAAGCACATCTCCACTCCGTCCATCCAACTTTAATTCTATGTGTGATATCTTCCTCAATCTCTCCATTCACATGGACTATCAACCCAAGATATAAAAAATAATATATTAGAGGTACTTCTTGGCCATCAATCAAACTATATCCTCGTTCTCAATCCTGTTATTAATAAAATTCCATTCCATATATTATGTCCTATTCCGGATAATTTTAAAACCTTTAGATTTTAGAGCATCCATCTGAAGTTCTAACTTTGCATTATTGTCTCTAGTCTCATCAATCAAAGCTATGTCATCCGTAAAAAACACACAACATGGTACCTAATCCTATAGATGCTCAGTTAACTCATCCATAACTAAAGCAAAGATATATGGGCTCCAGATGTAGGCCTACTATCATTGAATAGTCATTTCTCTCCACTAGTTGTCCTCAGACTAGCTAGGGTTCAAAAACTATGTTGGGATACTCTTCCATCACTCAAATAGGTGTAATCCTTTGTTTAACGTGAGGAGAGTAGAAAAAGTGTCATGTTGGCTGCTCAAGTAATCGATCATTCTGCCCTAGCCTTAGTACAGTAGCTCTTAAGAATAATAAGGGGGGTGGACCATGAAAATTTGGAAAAAGGGGTCCCACTCAATGAAATAAAAAAGTACGTTGAAATGGGATCATTTTGATAGAAATGGTCATATTAAAGAAACTTGTTAGGATATAGTTGGCCATCCAACTAAATTTAACGGTTAGTCTAATGAGCATAATGCTTCATCCATTGGGGGTTATGCCGTTGTTATTACTGACAGCCATTACCAGATGCAATCCAACTTCCAATTTCTGATCCAAATGAGATGATATCAATTCCTAAAGAGGATATAGGAAGCCTTTGCCGATTGTTTGCCCAATTACATGGCCCATTGCGCACATCTACTTCATCTTTTACACACTCAGGTATTCATGCCTTTGTTCCTTGTGTCTCTCATACTCCACTTGGACAATCCTGGATTATTGATTTAGGAGCCTCAGATTAAATGACCAGTATGTCTTCCTTGCTTTCTTCATATTCGTTTTACTCTGGTAGAGACAAGTTAGTATTGTAGATGGATCCTTTTCTTTCCCTTTTTCTTATTGTTGGAAAAGGAACTATAGATATTTCTCCTAAAATGTTATGTCATCAGTTCTTCATATTCTTGGTGTTGCCTTTCAGTAGCATTAGCAGAGACTAAAATGGAGTGTAACCTTCTTTGGTTCCCACTGTCTTTTCTGGACCTAGATACAAAGAAGATGGTTGATCTTGGTCATGAAGCCGGTGGTCTCTATATTCTAGACTCAACAACAACGACTCCTCAAGCTCTTCAGTCCAGCACCAATGTCAATACAGATTGGACTTGGCAATGGCATCTTTGACTTGGCCATTTATCTTTAAGTCATTGAAAGTTTGTTCTCTATGTTGTTAATTTCAACTAGTGTGTCAGAGTTTCAATGTGAGGTATGTGAACTGTCAAAACATTGTAGAAACTATTTTTCACCTAGTAATAATAAAAGCACTGCATTTTTTGCTATTGTCCATTCTGATGTTTGGGGTCCCTCTCATGTTATATATATTTTTGTATGTTGGTATTTGTTTCTTTTATAGATGATTATTCTCAGTGCACCTAGATTTAAAGATGAACTTCCTAATGCCTTCAAGGTCTTTTGTAAGATGATCCACACTCAATTTGATACTCAAGTTAAGCTACTTAGATTTGATGAAAGTGGAGAGTATTGCAATGGGAAGTTGTCCTATTTGGAATACCATGGTATAAAATATCAAAATTCTTGCTCATACACAACACAACACAACAAAATGGTGTGATTGAAAAGAAAGAATAGACAACTCTTAAGTTGGCTTGCTCTTCTCTTGAATATGAATGTACCCAAGAAATTTTAGTCTGAAGCAACGCTTATTGCATCTTATCTTCTCACTTGGATGTCATCTCTTGTCTAGACTACAAATCTCCCTATAAACTTCTCTGTTCTGATCATCCACTGTTTAGTCTTCTCCCTAAAGTCTTCGGTTGTGGTTGCTTTTCTGCCTAAAGTCTTCGGTTGTGGTTGCTTTTATTCATGTTCTTGGTCCATATTGTAAAAAGTTGGATCTCAAATCTGTAAAGTGTATTTTTCTTGGTTATCCATCTTCTCATAAGTGTTACGAATGTTATGATCGAATATTAGGAAAGAAATTTGTCTTGATGGATGTAACCATTTTTTAGTCCACTCCTTTTCTCCCACCTCTCTTTAGAGGAGCACAGTGTGGAAGAGAGATCTCCCGTTCCTCTTCCTATCCCTATATTTCCTGGATTCTGGAGCTTAGGAGGATAGTGGGGGGCAATGTCATGATAATAAAGAGAAACAATTAAAGGTCAATCCTCGGCAGAGACAGAAAGAAGCGGAGACCCACATTGCTAACAAGCCTTCAAGCCAATTGCATACATCCAACCCAGTAGTCCCACCAAATCTCAATGTGATTATTTTGATCTGCTCATTGTTGCACAAATAGGTAGACGAAGTTACACTGTACACCTAATCAGCAATTTTATTTCTTATGAGACCTTGTGTCTTCTTTGTCTTATGTTTCTATTCCTTGTAGTGTAATGGAACCTTTAACTCATCCCAAGTGGAAAGTGGCCTACGTGCAAGGAAAAGAGGCAATTAATAAACAATGGTACTTGGGAACTGATACACCGGCAGGAAACATTTCGCTCCTATGGATAAGATGAAGTCTATTCGTGTCCTTTGTCTCTGGCAGCTAACTTGGAGTGGTCACTACACTAATCGGATTTCAAGAATGCTTTCCTTCATGAGGAACTGTAGGAAAATATGTACATGGTACCTCCACCTAGTTTAATGGCTCCTGGATATGAGAGAAAGTTTTTAGACTGAAAGGCCATCTATGGACTAAAGCAATCTTCCTGAGCTTGGTTTAAGACATTAAGTGGAATTGCTCAAAGTCATGCAAACCATGTCTTATTTGTCAAATACACCAACATCAGTACCATTACCCTAATTGTACATGTGGATGCTATTGTTGTAACAGGTAATCGTCCTAAAGAAATTCAACAATTCAAGAGCTTTCTGGCTAGGGAGCTAGAAAATAGAGATCTAGGTCCATTGAAGTATTTTCCCGATATTGAAGTGGCCACGTCTGAGAAGGGAATCTTTATCTCTCAAAGGAAGTAAGCGTTGGACCTCCTTAAGGAAACATGAAAGATCGAATCCAAACCAACCAATACAACTATGGAACCAATCCACAAACTTGCCAAAGGGGTGAAGCTCTCAAATATGTGGGTAGGTTTCAAAGATTAGGGGGTAGAGATATGTCTGTTAGTTACACATTCAGACATTGCATATGCTATGAGTGTTATTAGGGGGTAGAGATATGTCTGTTTATGCATGCTCCACGAACAACTAATTTTGAATTGCTTATACAGTTCTTAGATACATAAAATTATAACTAGATCGAGGATTGTTGTTTGCTAGTTATGAGCACTTTCGAGTTGAGCTTAAATAGACACAAATTGGGTAGGTTCTATCATGGACCTGACATCAGAGTATTGTACTCTGGTTGGGGGTAACCTTGTGACTTGGAGGAGTAAAAAATAGTCAGTTGTAGCCCGTTCAAGTGCAGAAGCAGAGTACCAAGTCATGGCCCATGGTGTGTGTCAATGTCCTTGTATTGTGATAACAAGGCAGCAATTAGTGTAGTTCACAATCCGGTCCACATGGTAGACTGACATTTCATTCGAGAAAGAGTTGGTACCAGGGAAGTTTGCCTTCCATATGTGAAAACTAAAGATCAGCTAGCAAACCTTCTTAACAAGGCTATGGGAAAACCCCGACTGTGAATGATCTTAAGTAAGTTGGTATGATTGATATCTATGCACCATCTTGAGGGGGAGTGTTGTGGATATTAAAGTTTATGGTTCATTCTATTGTATTTAAGCCCCTAAGGACTTATTTGCCTTTTTCCTTACTTAAAGGCATGATTGTAAGAAAAAATAATATATATTCTGGAAGAGAGGCGTATGTGGGTTAGATGACCAATGTGACTGCCTCTCAACATGATTCTCTCTCTAAACCTTTTCCTTTCTCTCTCTAGATCTTCTCCCTAATTCTCTCTCTCCTCTTTTTCCTTTGTTCTTGATATATATTTTAACCGAACCAACAAGAAATTGTATGCAATAAAGGTGCCAAGGAAATGGGAGAATATCTCCCAACGAGACCCAACTTCTTCTCAAACAAGGGAATCCACCTCCTCATTAAATATTCAATTTACTAATGAAGGAAATGACTACAGAACATTTCAGCTAGAGTTTTAATCTAAGGAAACGCTTAGTACGAGTGAAAATACTTCTACGAAAGTATTTTCACGTGAAAAAACTCCCTCATATGATTGGCTACCAATTGGTGTGAAAAAATGCATTGGGACTAATTATTGTGAAAAAAAAACTCCACACCAAATCATTTGAGGGAGTTTTTTCACATGAAAATACTTTCATGGAAGTATTTCACACGTACCAAATGTGCCCTAATATATGAAAATATAGTAATAGCCAATTGATGTGAAAAAACTCCCACACCTAATCATATGAGGGAGTTTTTTCACTTGAAAATACTTTTTCACATTAGAATTTCACGCGTACCAAATGAACCCTAATATATGACAATATAATAATTTTTTTAGTGTTAGAATCTTTTCTAAAAGTTCATCCCATTTCAATTGATATTTGAAATTTGGTTCTTCAAGAGAATCCAGCCAAAATTCTGGTTTTAACATCTAACATCTGGATGTGAATGTTAAGCAATTTGATTTTAGCGAAGGACCGACATCTATTGAGAGTTTGAACAAGGGAATGGCAGAGATTTGCAGTTACAAGGTGGAAAATGACTATAAGCAAGTGAAGTATGGAAATGTTCATTCATTTCAAAATGATAGTTTGCAGTAACCAAGCTAATCAGTCTCTGAAGCAGTGTAGATTATGGAAGATAACTTGCAATTAACCATCGATAAAATGGACAAGTAAATAGCTATACACCATTTTACATTACAAAATAATATGACAAACCCAGCAACAGATCCTGAGTATTCCTTTGACTTATTACACTAGCATGTGAAAACCAACTATCAACAGGCTTTCCAGAATTAACAGAACTTAAAAAACAAGAAATAGCCCTCATGAACTGAACTATGACTAAAGAGGTAAACAAATCAAGTAGATGCCATTTAAATGGGAATTAATCATTTCATTGTAGCAAATACTTACTTCGAAGGTTTGATTTAAATCCGCAACTTGTCAAGTGACTGGCAAGAATCTCTCCCAAATGCTGTTGCCAATTCTGCGTAACTTGAACTTCTGGGATAGCCCATACTACTGCTATCTCTGTAGCAAGGTTGACCGAAGCAGAAGATACTTGGGGCTGTTTTGTAAAAACAGTGATTGAATATATTGTACTGAATAATTGCCTTGTAGAATACAAAACTAAGTAGCATCACTAATATAAATCACATGAAATTCACAAAACAAATATAATCACAGAGAAAAGCTTTCAAAGAAGTGATGCAGAACATCTCAAACTATATATCTCTGAAGAAAATCCAGAAAAACCAGTTAAGTAGAATGGTGACATCAAATACTTAGTAGACAAATCCCCCATTAAAAATTATAAACCGCAAAGCCTAAGATACAAGTCCATATATAGCACAATCTTAAAATGGTGAAAAGTAAACAATTATTGCAAAACATTTTTCTCTTAAGCATGCCATACGAGCAATACTTACAACTCAATACCCAAGCAAAAGGCACTATTGGCAGTATATCAGACAAGGACCTTGGAACATCATGTCCATTTCATAAGAAAAGAACAATTTAAGCTGAGTTACACAGTGAGTGATGCATCCCCCAACCAGGTACAGATGAATTCATGTATGTCATAATTTGCGTATCGTTTTCCTCACATTAAATTTTAAAGAAAAGCTAAAATTTAGATCTAGTATCACTGGTTAAACAATCGAGGAATGAAGGTCAGAAGAGACCAAATAATTTTAAAATTTAAGTTGACTGCAACTTAAATGGCTCCAACAGTTTGCAGAACTTGTTCGCATCAAATTCAAATTCAAATATCAAGCATCACCGAAAAGCATACAGAACCTATTAAAGATGGGAAAAGTTTATATAGAGACGAGGCTCTAAGCAATCAAATTTGAGCCTACCTCAAAAAGTTCACTAGATGAGGTTGTTTTGATGCCCAAATATTTCAAATAGATCATCTTGACATCAAGATGCATGGACATGAAAAAAAAATGGATTTCAAGTTTTGGAAATAGTGTATTTTGTAACTCATTTTTAGACCGTCAATTTTCAAGATTTTCAAGTTTTCATAGATATGTCGATCTACACTATTTTTTAAGCTTTGAACTTTATAAATAAATATGAAAATATATTTTAAGGCCATCACAAAGATTTCCAGTGGTAAAACCACATTTCTCAACACTATTTGAAGGTAGGCACTGATTTGATTGTTTATAACCTAGGCTCTATACAAACCGCACCCATTAAAGATTAAATCATTATGGCGTTATGAGTTTTGAATGTAGTATAGGGTATCTTTGTCCTTTTTGTGAACTTAAGGACATTAGGTTTTACTAAAGTACTTAAAGGCATTTCTGTAATATTATCATCCAGATAAAGAGACTATTTATCTTTTGTACATGAAGGTCACAATTATTTCCATTCATTAGATGTCAAATTGGATGGCTTGGGGTGAATCACGAAGTCCGAGAATTTTTTTTTTGGAACTTTGTGTCTATTCAATAATACTCTTACAACCACCCATTTTGAAATTTAAGGGACAAGAATGATTGTGACCTCCATGTCTAAGGATAAATGGTCTCTTTGTGGACAATCCTATAAATAAAATTTAAAAGGTGCATGTGGGCTAGGCAATTAGTCCACACACCTCTCTCTCTCTTCTCTTTCATCTTTTCTCTCCTCTCTTTCTTTTCCTCTTCCCTCTCTCTCTCTAGTTTTTATTGTTCATGGTACTGTTTATGGAAATGTTTACAACAATGTTCATAGTACTGTTCACAGTACTGCTCAAATGGCATCAGAGCATATCTGAATTGATCTTCTCCTTTGCTTGAACTTTTCTTTTAAAAAAGAGAGAAGAATTGAAGAAGGGAAACCCTAATCTCATTGGGTGCTGATCTTGTCAAGCAGTATCTTGTTTTTTTGTGTGTGCAGGGCTAGTATGATGGCCTGCGTGTGCTGTGAATGTTTATGTTGCTGAAGTTTCCTCTCTTGGATGTGAAAAACGGGAGGAATATTTGCTGAAATGTCTCAAAGTGTGTTACTGAAGTAATAGGAGTCCTGTTGTGGATCATCGATGCCTGAATGATAAGTTTCCTCTTCATAAGTCTTGAAAATTTTTATAAGTGCAGTCCTTTACCTTGCAAACTGCTGTTTTTGTGATTTAGTGAATTTAGAAAGTTCAATTTAGTGTTTTAGGGCTCCTAATTGTGCTCAGCCTGATATACTCTTGCATACCTGTTGTGTGTGTTATTATCTTTTCCTTATGGCTGAAGAAAGTAAGCCTGGAATTTCTACCATTAGTGACATGATAGGTATTCCAGCAACTATTGAGAAATTAAATGGGCCTAATTACCCCTTATGGACCCGGTCTATAAAGATATTTCTAGGTGCAAGGAGCAAGATGAAGTTTCTAACTAAAGATGGGCCAAAAGAGTCAAATAATGGGTATGAGGAGTGGCTTAAGGAAAACTATCATATTATGACCTGGTTGTGGAATAGTATGGAAGCCCAAGTAAGGACTAATGTCATGTTTTTTTTATACTGCCACGAAAGTGAGGGAGGCAGTACATGAGATGTACTCTTCTGATGAAAATATTTCTCGAATTTATCAACTATACGAGAGCATGGTCCTTTTACAGCAAGGTGACAAGAGTCTTAGTGACTATTAGAGTACTCTTCGAAGAATGTGGGAAGACTTAAACATGTATCAACCTGTGTCAAATGGCATGGAGCTTCTAAGGAAGCAAAGGGAAGAATTTGGAGTTGCAAAATTCTTGTTTGGCCTTTGTTCTGAGTATCATTCTGATCGTGCCCATATCTTTGCTACTAGTGAACTTCCTTCTCTTAACAATGTGTATTCACGTCTTCAACAGGTTTCTATAACTACTGCCCGTATGAGTGGTGGATCTGCCTTGACTACCACAATCGGCAGAAGTGACGATAGGGGCCGTGGTGTTGGTAATAGAGGACGTGGCTGTGATTCAGGGGGGGGTCGTGGTAGAGGCCAAGGAAACAAGAAGTGCACCCACTATGGATGGACCAATCATATGGCTGAAAAATTGTGGGATAAGTTTGGTAAGCCCGCTTGGGCTAATCAAGCAGCCTATGTTTCTGAGAGTGATGAAATACATACACTTGGCTCTAGTAATCAGAGTCAAGCTCTTAAATCTGCTAGTGATTCAGTTTTGCTCTCGCGTGAAGAATATGATAACCTACTCAAGGATAGTCAAAAGCCACCTACTCATCCATCCTCTTCCATTGCCACTTTAGCAACTACTGGTACTTATGTTTGTTGTGTTTCAAAGGCCATCTCCCTAGGTCATTGATTCAGGAGCCTCTGATCATATGACTGGTGAGTCTTATGTGCTTTCTGCCCTTAATCAATTAGATTCCACTGCTTGTGTTGCATTGGTTGATGATTCTTTATCTGGTGTGTCTGGGAAAGGCATTGTTTGTCCTACTCTTCACTTTCATTGTCATCTATTCTCTATGCTCCAAAGTTTCCATTTAGTTTGTTGTTAGTTAGTGAATTAACCAAATCTCTTAAGTATTCAGTGACTTTCTATCCTTCACATTGTGTTTTTCAGGATCTAATGACGAAGAAGATGATTGGTGGTGGTCGTAAGCCTGGAGGACTCTACTATCTTGATCTTAGTCTCGTTAGTGTTGCTCTTCATTCCGGTATTTCTCCCCTTCGATGGCATTGCCGGCTTGGTCATCCATCTATCAATAATCTGAAGTTGTTAGTTCCTTAATTAGAGTCTTTGTCAACCCTAGAGTGTGAACCTTGTGAGTTAAACAAGCATCATAGGCTTTCCTTCCACCCAAGAATCAATAAAGAATGTTAGTTCCTTTTGCAGTTGTTCATTCAGATATTTGGGTCCTGCTAGACTTCAGAGTCTATCTGGTTACAAATATTTTTTAATTTTTGTGGATGATTTCTCTCGGATGACATGGATCTATTTAATGAAAGACAAATCTTTTTCAATTGTTTAATAGAGAAATTCATACTTAGTTTGGAATGAATGTTTATAATTTGTGGTCAGATAATGCTAGAGAATATTTATCCCATGATTTTCAGAAATATTTAACCACACATGGTATTTTGCATCAAACATCATGTGCCCACACCCCTCAATAGAAGGGGGTAGCAACGAGGAAAATTCATCATATAATAGAAGTAACTTGTGCTTTGTTATTAAATATGCGTGTGCTAAAAATTTATTGGGGAGATGTTGTATTGACTACTTGTTATTTGATAAATCACATGCCTTCCTCTGTTTTAGAGGGAAAATCACCACACTCTTTACACTTTTATGATAGACCTTTATTTACAATTCCTCCTCGAATTTTTGGGTGTGTGTGTTTTGTTCATGTTCTAGGCCCTGGTATTGACAAATTAGATCATCGATCTATTAAGTGTGTGTTTTTAGGATATTCTCATACACAAAAAGGTTATCGATAGTATCATTGTGGTTTGAAGAAAACATTTGTTTGCGTAGACATTGTCTCTTTTGAGAATACTCCATATTTTTTTGGATGAAGGGAAAATGATTGAAATTGACTCAAGGGACCTCATTCAAGTGGAGAATTTGCATGATGGAGAGTTCATTTCTTCATCCTCTTCTATTCCCATTCCTATCCCGGTTCCTATTTCTTTTGGTGACCCTCTTGCATCACCTCAAGTGTCCACTCATGAAGAGCCTATCTCTCCTTCTATTTCTAATGTTCCACAGGAATAGACCTACAAAGTATATACGAGAAAGAAAGTGAAGGAAGTGTCATCACCACCAGCACAGCCAACCAATCAATCTTCCTCTTCGCCTAGGGATCCTATTTTTGATCCAAAACCCACTCCTGGGCATGATAATGTTGATCTTCTGATAGCACTTCATAAAGGTCATAGATCTTGAACTAAACACCCAATTATTCAGTTTGTTACATTTGCGAAACTGCCTTCTTCTCATAGATCTTGTACTAAACACCCAATTGCTCATTTTGTTACATTTGCAAAACTATCTTATTCTCATAGATTTTGTACTAAACACTCAATTGCTCATTTTGTTATATTTGCAAAACTGTCTTCTTCCTATAGGAAGTATGCCTTAGCTCGTTCCTCCATCTTTGTACCCAACTCCTAACAGGAAGCTCTTTCACATACTGGATGGAAGAAAGCAATGGATGAGGAAATGGCTGCACTTAAATCATATGGCACGTGAGAATTTACTCATCTGCCAGCAGAAAAGAAACCAGTTGGATGTCGTTAGATGTACACGGGTAAACATAAGCCAGATGGATATGTGGAGAGGTTAAAAGCCAGGCTAGTGGCCAAGGAATATACACAAACCTTTGATATTGACTATTCTTAAACATTTGCACCAATAGCGAAGCTTAATTCAGCCCAAGTGCTTATATCTGTAGTAGCAAATAAGGGGTGGCAAATGCAGCAACTTGATGTTAATAACATTTTCCATCATGGTTATCTATAAGAAGAGGTGTATATGGAGCAACCACCAGGATGTGTTGCTAAGGGGGAGTTAGACCAAGTATTTGAGGAAAGCAATTTATGGACCGAAGCAGTCTCCATGTACATAGTTTGAGAAGTTAAGCAAAAATTTTATGGCATATGAGTTTTGAATGAGCCATGTGGATTCAATATTTATTTGGAAAGAATCCCCTGGAATTAATATTTTGGTGGTTTGTGTTGATGATATCATTATTAAAGGGAGTGATCAAGAAGGAATTAATAAACTGAAGGGTTATCTGCGACGGTATGTTCAGACAAAATTTGGGACGGCTGAGGTATTTTCTTGGAATGGAGGTAGCCAGGTCTCAGAATGGTATCAATTTGTCTCACAGGAAATATGTAATCAATTTCTTAACAAAAACAAGGATGTTGGGTACTAAGCCAATTGATACACCTATGGATCCAAGTATGAAACTATCAAAGGATCATGGAGATTTATTGGAAGATCCTGGCAAATACATAAGACTTGTAGGAAAACGTATCTACTTGACAATCACTTGGCCACATATAACCTTAGCTGTGAGTGTAGTGAGTTAGTTTATGAATTCCTTCAGAACACCACATTGGGAAGCAATAAGAAGGATTTTGAGAGATTTGAAGGGGGCTCAAAGTCAAGAACTCATCTACAGGAAGAATGGCCATTTTAGTATTGACAACTATTTTGATGCTGATTGGGCAGGATCTCAATCAGATAGAAAATCTACCACCGGTTATTGTACCTTTGTTGGAGAAAATTTGGTGACCTGGAAAAGCAAGAAACAAAATGTGGTAGCAAGGTCTAGTGCAAAGGCTGAGTATAAAGCAATGGCTCACACTGCATGTGAGCTAATGTGGTTGAAAACCTTGATAAAGGAATGGAATTCTTGATTATTGAGCCAATAAAGATGTTTTGGAACAATCAGACAGCCATACATGTTGTTAGCAACCTAGTTTTTCATGAGAAAACAAAACATATCAAGGTTGATTGCCATTTTATTCGGGAGAAAGTGACAAGTAAGCAGATAACAACTCTATATGTGAAATCAAAGGATCAATTGGCTGATATATTTACCAAGGATCATGGTCGTAACTAGATTCAGTAGATTTATTCCAAGCTGAGCATGGGTGATATCTATGCTCCAGCTTGAAGGGGACTGTTAAAGATTAAATCATTGTGTGGTTATGAGTGTTGCGGTATCTTTGTCCTTTTTGTGAACTTAAGGACATTAGGTTTTACGAAAGCACTTAAAGGGCATTTCTATAATATTATCATCCAGTTATTATAAATAAAGTTTAAGAGGTGCACATGGGCTAGGCCATTAGTTTATGCACCTCCCTCTCTTTTCTCTTTCATCTTTTCTCTCTCTTTCTTTTCCTCTTCTTTTCCTTTTCTCTCTCTAGTTTTTATGGTTGAAAGCACTGTTCACAGAACCTACAATTGAAACCAACAACACTGAGATTATGCTACACAGGAGCTGGTAATGTATCTCTTCATTTCAAGTAAACAAGTCACGAGAGGTACATCATTGCTTCAAAACTCCATATGGAAAAAGCAAAACTCTGTTATACTGAACTGAATGTAGCACACATATACTCAACATAGTACATACATAAAAGAAAGACGATATGCATACATAAAAGAAAGACGATTTCAAAACTCTTAATCCTATCAGATGGCTTATACAAAAGCTACTGTATTGATATATTAAGTGTTTTCCATTACCAGCATTTATTGCCTCACAGTGAGAACATAGAAACAATGCACAGCATACCGCTTAATGTTTCTAAGACAAAATAACGAAGAGAACTTACTTGACTTTCTAATATACGTTTCACACTTGCAGCACATCCTCCACAAGACATCCCCTGGGCGTAGGAATTTACACAAATTTAAAGCTAGGACACAACATTAAAAGCAATTAAAAAAAAATGACAGGAACCCTCTTGATGATGACAACCAAGGTCCGCAAGGAAACAAGACATCAAGAGTGTTTCCAGGATGGTAGCAGAAAACAAGCCTCTAACGCACGGTACATATCTATTAACCAGGGAGACAGAAACATGTCAACACTAGAGTACAAATTATAAGCAGTAAGCCTTGGAAACAAACAAAGAAAGGTAAACAAGCCAAACCCCAAAATCATAGACACACGCTCCAAAAAAAATTTCAATATGCTTCTATGAAACCGAGAAACAGTACACAATTAGGAAAAAATTTATCAAACCCAAATAGTGTAAGTGATGGTCAAATACTTGTCAAAATATGTGTGAGAGAGAGAGAGACTATCAACTACATGGCGCATTCAAGCCCCCAAAAAGGCACAGTAAACAGATCTCTCTCAATAGAAACAGTTAACTCATTGAGAACCCACACTATTTTCTCGTTGTCTTCATTTTACCAATTGAGAACTAACAAGACGCCTCCATTTTAAGCACTCGTAATATTTCCTCAATGGTGGATGTTTCATCCAAGGGTTGAGGATACATTTGATGATTGTTTTAGTTAAAATAAAATCAGAGGACTGGAATATTTTGAGGACCCAAAGATCCAAAAACTTCATATGTTTTGATTTTTTTACAGTGCCAAGTATGTAGGGAAGTGTTGACAATACAATTTCAGTATCACCTCAATTAACCAAAAATAAAAATTATCAAATATCGACATCACCTTTCTTTGTATGTGTATTGTATTTGTCCTTCCTTTAATTTGTTGTCTCCTAGTTGTTATATGGCTGACTTAAGTTGGATATTTTGGGGTTTAGACCAACATATGATACTTTGTTGTTGTTGTTAGCCTCTGAACCTCGAGTCAACGCAATCAAGTCAACGCAATCAAGTTTTCCAAGATATAGTTCTTCTAGCTGGAACACTATCTGATATACGAGTCTTCTTTTTCCATCTTTGTTTCCTTGCTTTGGCATCTTGAACCTATTATCATGTTTTAGTACCAAATCCGTTTTTCCGGATTCTATGTTTTCTTATCACTAGCTTAAAATAAATAAGACTACTACTATAAATCATTCTCAGAATAAAGGTATATATGATTTCTGCAAGGAAGCAGAAGAAACAGTGACTCACTGGTTGATCCATTGTAATAAAGGTCAGGTGTTGTGTTCACGTGTGGTCGAATCTACAGCCTTGGTTCATGAATTCATATTTTCTATTAATGGATGGTCTAACAGTTCAGATGAAATCCTGGAAAAGTAGCTGAAAGCAATCATTTTCTGCACCCAAATGAAACTTTAGATAGTCTGGAATTTTATCATGAATTTTGGACAAATCTGAGCTTCAATTCCTAGAATGATGTTTAGATGATTTCTAAGACAATTCAATCCAATTAACTAGGAGCGCAGATATTTCTAGATGATTAAATACAAATCAGTAAGAACATGGCACTTCCAATGATCAAAACTGAATATCAAATAATCATTTCCAACAATGCAGAGAGAGAAGATGACGATGATGATGACAAATTTTAAATAATTCATAACTGAAATCACAGGAATGAGGGCACCTCTAAGACTCCAGAGAAAGAAACAGGGAGAGCAAGAGACGTGAAAGAGAGAGAGCATGGTGCGTTCTAGAAATTCCACAAAAAGGTTTGAGTCATCCTACAATCTTGAAATAACGACGAATGCATTATTCCCTCCTTATTTTCGCAAATTAATTACACAAGCAACCTTTATGATAACAAAAACAATTTACCAGAGACAAAGTTACTAACCCCAACATCGAGTATAATGACATCAGAACGCTTCACAGCTTCTTCAGCTCTCACTCTCTCGACCTGAAACTCATCTCCGCCATTACCGCCGCCACCTCCTCCTCCTCCATCTCCACCTCTTCTCTCTCCTCCATTTCCAGCTCCTACTCCTATTCCTGAAATAGAGGCCGTTCGAGGAACATTTGAAGCCCTAAAGCCCAATTTTCCAGCCATAATTCCAGATATTGAAATCGAATTCCAGAGACCGAACGTCGCGGAATTGCCATGAAACAAACATGAAAACCAAACTCTTCTCTGAGAGGGGAGAAAGCGTGGGTTCAGAGAGCGAGAGAAGAGGGGTCTTAGGGTTTTGCAGGAGCGGAGAAGGGGGGCTGACGCACCTAAAGCCTCCATCACAGAGAGAGAGAGAGAGAGAGAGAGCGGTAGCAGCAATGAAGACGAGAGCCTTCACTGCTTTATCCGCTTATCGCTTCAATGAGCGGGAAGAGGAATACTAAAAGAAAGAAAAAATGACGTAATTGCCCCCGATCCTTTCCACTTAGCAAGGAGATCCGTAAGCTAAATAAACCGTCCGACTTGCACACCTCGAGCCCCAGTTGGATTATTTCGTATTTGGACTGAAAACGATTTTGGGATCGACTCATTCGGGAATTACAATACGAATCCCGATCCACTGTTTTGTTCTATTAATGGTCATTATACTCTATTAAGAGTCGTACCCTCAATAAATATAGAAGTTCATATATATTTTCTTTCTAATTCCAACAATATCTTTTTGGGTTTACCATTTGTATTTTTTTAGCTTTCCACTTGAACTAACTTGCATCTTCTAACAAGCGTCGTACTTGGTCTAGTCACATATGGCCAGTCCATCTAAGTCTATTCTCTCTCATCTTATCGTCTATTGGTGTCACATCTAAATTTTTCTAAATAAATTCATTTCGAATTATATCCCTTCTTGTCTTGCCACTCATCCATTTCAATATCCTCATCTCTGTTACTTTTCGCTTCATAAAAAAAACGCTAGTCTCACAATTGTCCTATAGAACTTGCCATTCAGCTTCATTGGTATGCAACGATCACATTAAAATTTCGGTTATACATCTCCATTTCGTCCACTCAAATCTAATTTTGTATGCAACATCTTTCTCAATCTCTCCATTTTCCTAAATTATAGACTCAAGATATCGAAAGTGCAGTTTTTTTTTATATTTCTTGGCTGTCAATCTTAACTACTTCATCTTCTCTACTCCTACTATTATTAAATTTACATTCTATATATTATGCCTTAGTCCAACTAGTTTTAAAATATTTAGATTCTTACCTCATCCTATAATTGTCTCGTTAAGCCGTCCATTATTGACACAAAGGTATGGGCTCAATGCTAACCCCTGATCTAGACCTCTTGTCATTGAAAACTCACTCGTCTCTCTACTAGTTGTTCATACATATTCTCTCACCAAGTCGATATAGCATTTGGAGGCTCATTTTTTTTCCAATACCCACTAAAACAAATATCATTGTATTATATCATAAGTTTTCCTTAGATCAATAAAGACCATGTTGAGGTCTTTTTTCTTCCCTCTAAATTTCTCAATCAGTTGCCTAAGTAGAAAAATTGCCTCAGTTGTTGACCTCCCTGGCATAAAACCAATTTGGTTTTCAGATACACTCGTTTCATGTCTTAGCTGTTGCTAAATCAATCTCTCCCAGAGCTTTATAGTATGGCTTATATGCTTGATCACTCGATAGTTCACACAATTTTGTATGTCTCTTTTATTCTTGTAAATAGGTACCACAATAATTTTCTTCCATTCGTCTAATATTTTATTTGTTCTCAACGCTTTGTTGAACAACTTCATAAGCTAATCGATGCCAATCTCTCCCATATACTTCTAAATTTTTATCAAGATACAATCAGGTCCTAAAGCCTTTCCTATCTTCATTATTTTCAAAAGCTTCTTTCACTTTTGAAATCCTAATCCTACAATTGTATATATGACCTACACCCTCATTTATATAAACGTTATTTCTACTGCTATGTTTCTATTGTGTTTGTTATTTAATAGTTTTTATAAATAAACTCTCCACATTTAGTTGATCTCTTCATCATTTACGAAGACCCTTTGATCATAACATTTAATATAGTTTAGATCCCTATGTTTTTTCTCTCTCATTATTGCTAATTTGAAGACGTATCTTTTTCATGTTCTTGTTCCCAATTTACTCTTGTTCCCAATTTACTGTATAAATTACCATATGTCTTAAGTTTAGCCTTACTATTTGTTTAGCTTTTTTCTCAGTATTTTTCTATTTTTCTAAGTTTTAATCATTTCTATTACACTGGCAAGTTTTATAATATGATTGTTTTTCGCTAATGGCTTTTTGAACATCATCATGATAAATACTATGAGATTATTTATCATTATTACAAAGAGTTACAAACCCTTTTAGCCATCAGATGTCAAAATTGATGGTTGAGGGTGTGTCACAATTTTTTTTTTAATAAAAGTAATAATTGAACTTTCAATCTAGTCAGCACACTTATAGGCACCCAATTTAAAATCTGATGGATAATAATGGTTGTGTCCTCTTTGTATTAAAAGTAAATGTGTCTAATGAAAGATAAGCATATGTGACTTTCAAAAGATGTTCTTAAGTCTTCATCATTTGTAAGTTCTTTATGTGAGGCTCAAGTGTTCACGTGTATATGACCTTGTAAGTAACTTTTGAAGTTTCATAGTAATCTCAAGTATCTATGACATGTATGTGACCTTTTTGTAACTTGTAACTTTTGAATTAATGTTAATGTTTTAGAGAAAGATGTTTGGTGGCCTATGAGACTTGGGCTAATAAGATGGTTTTTAAATAGAGATATTTTTTTACGTTTTTGGTGAAGGTGGATATCTACATTGATATAAAATATATATCAGTATGTATTATGAGTTTCTATCAGTAAGATTTACCAAGTAGAGAGGGTTTCTTTGAAGGAGAAGGAAGCCGAGGTTGTAAGGTTGTTTGGGCAAAAAATATTTCAAATAAGCTAAAGTTGTACTCGCCTGATCCTTCACTTTTCCCTTTATCAAGTTGTGTTGACATCATCAACGGCTCAACGCTCTCAAAATGACCCTGAGATTAAGGGGAAGATGATTATTGAACTTTTTGATGTGGTGCATACCAGGTATGAAGTTGATGATGCAGTTCTATGTTTCTTTTATACACACACCATCCTGTTCAATGTTACAAAGTGCCCGAGGTTTCAGGTAATAGTTTGTGCTATTAATCACACTCCTATAGGCTACATGGCCGCGAAATATGATAAGGTGCACACGACGTTGCTCGACAAGGAAAAGAAAATATTGATCACACCCAAATACATTAACAGAGGACTTGGCAACTTATAGAGTGTATATTGTCTCTTATGGGTGGACAATGGCGGTATCTGGAGGTAAAGCAATGTTCATAAGTGCTCATGATTGCTCTGATAGAGAAAAGTCAGGTGCTAATATCACTTAGATACTTCTGAAAGCAATAGATGTGGTTCACCCATACAACGTAGTTCAGGTTGTAACATATAATGCTGCAAACTATAAATCAGCGAGGAAGATTGTGATGCGGAGTTGCCCACTTTTTTTGGTCAGGGTGTTTAGCATACTTGTTAAGCCTCTTGATGAAAGACATTGTTGATAAGCAGCAAAGGCACCCAATCTTCATATCATTGCAAGGAGACAAAAGCTCGGGGTCAGATGTATTCATAATCACGTTAAATGTTTATATCTGTTTCGAACTTATTCAAAATTAGAGTTATTGAAGGTCAAGAAACAAGATTTGGATATCATTGTGTTATGTTGAGGCACTTGTTGGATGTCAGGGTTGCATTAATGTCATTAGTATTAAGGGTTGAAGCAGGGACTATCAGATAAGCGTAAACTAGGAGGTGCGCAATACAATAATTAATGAGGAATTTTGGAGTCAAATTAAGATTATCATCCGCTTCACAAGACTAATATGGAAAATGAATCTAATTTGCAGATAATGATAAAGGTTTCATAGGAGATGTTTATGAGCACATGGACAAAACATTGGAAGAGATTGTGGTTATCTCGTACAATGAGCCTGGTCTATGTCAAAAGGTGATGGAATTGACTTTACATCATTATGACAGGACGAATCTTCCTTTTTATTGTCTTGCTTTTGTCCTTACATCAAAGTACTACTCCCAAGAGAGCGGTTGGAATCCCTAACCCCAAAGGAGAAGGGAAGAAAAGCCCCATCATGACATTGAGGCGTTCATTTCTTACCAAAAAGCCGTTGAGAAGCTGATTGCATATGAACGTGACATAGGTCAAATGTGGAAGAATTTTAGTGATTTTATAAGTAATAGAGGGATATTTTTCCAATCCACGGTTTATAATTGATCACAGAGCGATGGACATTCTCGTATGCGGAAGAATTTTAGTGTTTTTATTAATAATAGAGGGATATTTTTCCAATCCACAGTTTATAATTGATCACATAACGATAGACATTGTGGTATGGTGGGACATGTACGGTGGTGGGGTGCTGGAATTGTATTCTCTCTCTGTGATTGTGATTCTCGGCCTGCTGCAAGAGTAGCCACAAACCATCCATCTAATGCGGCAACTCCTACCAGTGTTGATGTTGATGCCCCTTACACTAGCCAACCACGTCTGCATGTACCCAATCCATGGCACGCAGCTTTTGCGGCACAAAAGACTACGAGCTGCTAGAACGGGTTCAATAGCAAAGAGAAAGAGGAATTGAAAGAAGAATGTGATGAGATAAAGATCGACAAAATTGGGTTCATCACTCTCTCTTGGTGTTATGTTTTTCTTTTCTTTTTTTTTTATGTTTCCTTTTGGATGCCTCCATGTAAAAAAACACTAAAGCAATCAAGATGAAAAGCCCTGGTGGGTTAGTAATAAATCTACGTTCGTGCATTGTATGTATGGCCCTAGATTACTATACCCAACAACATCAGGCCAAAAAACTGCACAAAAAAAAAAAAAAAAAAAAAAAAAGGTAGAAAAACTCTTATGAAAATTTACGAGTTTTTGTGCGTTGTACATCTTTCAAACCATGTGGTCTCTCGATGGCAAAGGACCCAAAGAATAAACCGTGCAGTATGCGAAGCACAAAACTTGTTTGAGTCGCTTTGAACCATGCGCTACAATCATATTCGATAACGAACCTCCATTGAGCCGCTTTGGATTATGCACTCCATTGAATCACTTTGACACCAATCTTAGACACGTAGGTGTCCCAAACTCAACATAAACGACAATAAAAACTAAAAAAATACAAGGTTTTGATGGAGGTTACATACTTTTTATGGATTTGAGCTCCCTTTTTAAAATTGATTGTTCCCTTTCGTGCATTGAGAATTCATTGCCTACCTTTTAAGCATCCATCTTTTGATTACTAGAACTAGGATGACAATTCAATGTATATAATCACGTGCCTAAAGAGATGGCCCGAGAGCTCTCACTTGCGTCAAGAGGGGGTCTGTTGCTAGGGTTTCCAAGAAGATGGAGAGAGAAAGACATGGGTTTTTGTGCTCACTTTTCAAGGAAAGAGGTGGGAAGGTCTGGGAGGAGCTACATGTAACTCACCCGAAAACTATTTCTCTCTACAACCCTCTTTTTAAAAGGTTTAAATTATATTGATTATCTAACATATGATTATCCAAATCCAATTAGTTAACCATATGAAGCTATTCAAATATGTTAGATAAGATTTCAACTAACAATCTCGATTCTTTTATTTCTCAACTCTAAACAATCAAAATATTTATATGAAAGTTCACTCACCTATAAGGGCCGGGCCATCTAAGTATGATAGGAAAAAAAGGTACGAAGGGAAAACAACCATAGAGAAAAGCATTGACAATGGAATGGATAACCAATTTCATGGAAGAAGTACAAATAGTAGAAGGAACCAAATTGTTAAGAAAAAGTTGTGACAAATTAAATTGAATACTTCTTGTCTTGGTAAGTCAGCCATGATAAGCGGTCCATCCATGCAATAATCAAGAAATATGATAAGGGCAACACGAAATAGAGGACGCTTTGGATATAAATTGGAAGCCAAATGTTGGAAGATTCGCAAATGACCATTTTGCAATTCCAAGAGATAACATGCTCCCATGGGAGCATATTATTCACTCTCTTGATTAAAACCTTATCTAGGGGCATTTCTAGGGCCTCAAATTTTAGGGATTTTTCATTTCAACCTAGCCGCAGGACTCCAAAATAATAAAAAAAAAAATAAAATAAAACCCAAGATTGAAAGAAGAATGATCCTAAGTGTTAGGGAACTTGAAATCCAAATTTTCTTTGATTGAAATGACCACCTCATGATTCTAAAGCGGACCCCAAATTTCACAACGAAAAAAAATCTTCAAAGTAGCTCTTTTGCTTCAGTAAGTAAATGCACATGTGCTCCCCCATAGGACGGCATTATCTTTTGTAATCTATGTATCATAGGCATTCCCAAAGGGCGGGTACTCCAAAATTAGATTATATCATGGAAACTTACATACAGTGAGGACCACCGCATTTCTACATTTACAGTCCCCGAAGTATAAAGCATAAATCTTAAGGATGGATGCAAATAGGTAGTCCAATCTAAAGACAATTGAAACTCACATTCCAAATGTTTTTTTAACAGAATTATTATTTTGAATTTTCAAATTTATTTATTTTTTCATATTCATGATCTCCATGTTAGAGATCACATGTCCTTAAAAATTAGGTCCAAAAATCCATCATAAAAATAGATTCTTAAGAGGTGACTCATTTCTACATGGGTGTGTCCTCGCATAATCCTGAGGTAATTCACTATAGATGTTATTTGAGGAAATACATCCAATAACGCCGCATTTCCTTTTAACAAATTGTGCTTAAAACACAGGTAAAGATTAATAGCAACTCCGAAATTTTGCAAGGAAACAAGCGTGTGATCGAAGAAACAGCGTTCTAAGATTCAGGTTCTCCAATTTATAATGAAAATTTGTGACTAATGATCACAAGTCAAAATTCACATTAAGAACGCCTACAATAAGGCTTGGATCATTAGAAGAATACAAGGTTTTTTTTTTTTTTTTTATTGTCAATACAATGAGAGTATTGACTCATGATTCCTTCTCCTTAACCTTGTATGGGTGTTTCTGATAGATGGTTATGCTGCTGATCACAAAAGGAAATGCCGACAAACAGTACAAGGACGGTGGAATGCCGTCGAAAATGAATTGCAGAAGGGCTGTGACCAACAATGCAGAAACAATGACAAAACCCTGCAGTATAAAAAGCAAGTGTTATATACACAACAGAGCTTAGTATCAGAGAGAAACTTAATTAGCAAGGAAACATAACAAATGAATTTGTATGAGAGAGAATTGTAACACCCGAGAAAGTAAAATGCAAAACTACACCAAAGCGCTGGATTTAGAATGGCAAAATGCAACAAGCTAAAAAAGCCCAACAAATTTAATAGTTTTAAAAAGACATGCAGAACAGCCACCAGTTTTTAAAAAGGTGCAAATATTTCCCCTGAAAATGAAAGGTAACTCTCTTTCTCCACACACCGCCAGCATCTCTCTCTCTCTTACACACACACACACAAAAGAACACAAATCCAGCAATTTTCTTCGTCACCACTGTATAGTAGGAATGGGGTTAAGTTCAAGGTGGTAGCACCACTTGTGACTCAGCTACCAGTTTCGATTTCTTTTCCTAACAATGCTAGCCCCTTTCGAAAACTACTAACAGTTACATAAATTGCTAACCCACTACTAACAGTTAACATTCAAAAAATAAAAAATAAATAAACCACCACCGTATGGTCCCACTAGCAACTGTTGGAGGGAGAGTGAGAGCAGAACTCCTATCAGAGAGAGAGAGAGGTAGCACTTCTAGCAGAAGGGTAATTTTTGCAATCCTATCGCTCTGGTTCTTTCGCTTTCCAATTGGCAGCAGATTTCTACCCTATTGCTTACTGAAAGTTTAAACTGGTGGCCTTTCAGGTCTAATAGATGAGATTCCATGACATTCTACATTATCTGTAAAAAAAAAAGCCAGATCAATTGATATATAAGAGGTTGAATTACCTTCATGACGCCCCCAGCATGGGTGGTAACAAGTCCGACAAGGATCCCACCTATGGCATTAGTTAGAACTGGTATCTGAGAAAAAAGTAAACTGCTCATTGTGAGAGAAAATGGATAATAAAGTGCGGTGTTCTAATTCAGTTGCTTGGCAGACCAAATTTCTAAAGGAAAGATTGATTTGTCCAGAGAGAGACAGAGGGAGGGAGGGAGGGAGGGAGGGATGGGGAGAGAGTGAGAGAGGGAGAGAGAGCGGGGGAAGAGAGAGAGAGAGAGAGATCCATTCGACGTTATTTGTTCCATTGATCTCGCGTTTTCAGACAAGCAATCTTAATAGAAATATTACAACTGTGTGAGAATGATAAATTAAGAAGGTATCTACTATTGGTAGGATAAAAAAAGTGATTACAAAGAATGCTCACTCTCATTTCTGTATCCTTCCATGTATATACAAATTTCAAACATAACTGTTTACTCTCCAACATTACTATTTCAAATTCTTGCCCATTAAAACTATCCAACCAAACCAAATTGGCCTGATCTAGTTGGGGCAAGCCTGATAGACCAACTTCTGCCTAGTTTGCTACAAGTTAGTATCAAAAAGAGTAATCTTCACATTTATCTAGCGTTCATATGTGAATAACATTGGAACGTTTCTTGTTCTTTCGCTAATAAGGCCAATTGCCAGTATTAAGAGGAGGGGCTGAGGTCCTACATGAGTTGTTGAGGTAGAGTGCATTAATTTGATATTTTTTTTTTTCAAAAGAATACATGTACTTCGGGTAATTCATTGGATATAGACAATAAGCCATCTCTTTTAAGCAACCTTTCTCTAGACAACCAATTAGCTGCCTCGGCACTTCTAAAACCATGTAGGAAGGACATTATCAGAGTGATCATTCCCAAATGTTTGCCAATCTCCTAGGGTACACCATCTTGCTTTTTTCCCATCTGATCACATTTGGCAAGTCATACTTTGCAAAAAGAGGCCCAGACAGCAAAGGGTTGCCCTCTGCCATCAGCCAGAGGTCCAGGCATCCAATGAGTCACATCCAACTCTAGTGACTGATAAAAGTCTAAGGCTGGTCAAAAGGGCAAACATCGCAGGCAAGTTGGCATCTTTGAACCAAAGTATTTGGTCTAATTCTCTAATACATCCTACACATCTGAACTGTCTCTGCATATACCTATACCCAAAGAGGACTAGGATTATCACATCAACTGGCATCAAAATTAAGTGCCAGAATGCACAGAGGCCACTTCCAGGGAAGGATTTGCAAGCCAGGGCTCCACAACGAAGTCCAAAACTTTGATGGTTGATCCTGTTAATATCCTTCTGGACATGATCAAGAAATAAGCACATCCCCAACTTTGGCCAAAACATAGTGCAGAGTTGAGGAATATGTGTTAAATTTTTTTGATTGTTTCTTTCATCGAAGTGCCCTAAGAACTGTCAAAGGGACACAAATTCCATAAAATCTGACCTTTCTAGTGAAAAACATTGAATGCCCAGCAGCCAAGGAGATCAAGAACCAAGGTCGGTATGACTCTTAGTGACGTAAAAACTAGTGTAGAAGATCCCCCAAATAAATAATAGCAATAATAATATGAGCCAAATTGCTCCTATTTATAAGTATTTGATGACACTTCCCCAAATGTGTTCCAAGAAAGTTACTCACCAAATAAGTAAATAATCTCCACAAATAACCCAAACAGAAGTTAAGCAGCTTCATAAATGAGATTCTTAAGCCTAGCTCACTGCCTCGGATCATCATCATCGGAGCCTTATCCCAACTATGTGAGATACATAAATGCCAATACCTTCTTCTATACCTAGAGAACCAAAAAAGACAAGACCCAGAGGATTGGCTCTACAGCCATAAAAGTTCAATTTCTGGACCATTTGTCTGGGGATCTACCTCATAAACTTTAGACCTTCTCATGTTGATGTTCTTAAACACACTGCCCCCCATCCCCATCTGACCTTCTCATGTTGATGTTCTTAAACCTTGAGAAACAAAAGAATGTTCACAAGGGATTCTAAATTTTTCTATTTTCAGGGAAACTTTGCTTGTCCATCTTTACATGCTTACATTTATTATCTCTATATCTCTTCATCCATCATGTATATTCATTGGAACTCTTTCTGATGTCATGTTCTTGGCAAGGTGGATATTCTAGAGTCCAATAATCCCGCATAAACTACAGGGTAGGTCTATTGTACCACATCTAGGTAGAACACTGTATTACCGAGTTAGAACAACCAGCCTGCAATATGAAAGCATTCAGAGAAGTTGTTCCCAGAGAAATAAGCATTTATTTAGAGTTACTTATCAGGACAGAAAACGAAAACATGAAGAAATAACATGGTGACATTATAATAACAAGAATATTGAGAGTCTTAATTCTTACCAGTGTAAATGGAGTCCAACCATGAAAAAAACCATGCTGCCTGAAGGCTTGGCCATCTGGAGACTTATAGGTACTTGCTAACAAGCATAAGCTTCCAATGAATGACATCTCCACAGTCATCAAGTATGAGCTGTGTTTCTTCACCTGCACAAGAGGATAGCCATCGTTAACAGAACAGAGAAAATATATGCCATACGGGTAACGAAGACATGACATCCATGAAATGGTGAAAATTAAAAGCTAACCTGTGAAGCCCACTGACATAGAGAAGAAGCCAGACCAGAGAGCACAGAAGCAACCAAAATAGGAACAATTCCATGGAAGAAAACTTGATCAGGGTTAGCACCACCAGAGCTTCCACCAGAGCCTTCTCCAATGCTAATCAACAGTGCAGCAATGATCAATAGGACCAAGGCACCAATTTGCTGAACTGACTGCTTTTGCCTGCAAGTTGCACCCAGCAAATATGGCACAATCAGAGACACTAGATAACCTTCTGAACCTGCCTGCAAGCATAATTGATTCAACAGGCTTGCATCAGCCTATGAAATGGAGCTGCAGATAATCGCACAAAGCACAACAAAAGCATACAATCTCTCAAAGAAAAAACAATATAAAAGCACAAAGTTGCTCCTAGATTTTAGATTTAAGATTTTTGGGCTTCATAAATAATATTATAAAAAAGTTTAAGTTTTTCAGATTATATTAGAGGCATGTAAGCCCTGTAGATGGAAGGTCTTCCACATGACCCAACACCTACAAAATGCAGAAGTAGAGCAAAAGAAAGATAAGATCCATTTGACATTTATAATATTGCATGATGTGCACTGTGCACTAAGAGATAGTTGCCAAAAGGCATAACATATAGGGAATAGGGTGACCACAATATGACATGATTAACTGTTCATCTACCGGATATAAATAATAATAATAAGAATAATAATGAAATGATCCAGAATTTATGATCAGGTAAAATAATGAGGAAATGGAATGTTGTGAGAAAATGTATGGAAATGCTGGGAACATTAGGGCCCAAAAAGTACTTTGAAATTCAATGGATATCAAGGGAATGCCAATAAATAAACGAAGAATGGAAGAACACATGTAAAATTGAGAGAAATGCAAGTGAGATTTGGGGAAAACACAACTGAAATGTGGAGAAGTGTTCTAGGTGCAGCAAAATTACGTCTCCGACAAATTTGTGAAACAATATAGTAACAGTTCTTAAAAAGTACTTCCTGCCTACAATCGAGGGTCCATGCAGATATGCACTGAGCATTATGAGAAACTGTAAAGAGAAGGAACTATCTTGAAGTTTGAGAAGGATGGATGATGCTTACATTTTCATTTCACGGTATCACAAAAAAGTAATCCTTAGAACCATGAGTAGCCATTTCTTCAACATAACATAATTATTCACCATCATTCATTTTTCTTTTCTTGTTGATTGGCATTTTCCCCATCATTTGTGGAGTGTGTTACTAATGCAATCCTTTTAGTGCAGATTGGTCAACTCAATTCTCTTTCCGAACCATTAAAAGAAATTCAAAGATTACTTCATTCACAAGAAGTTCCCATGCACTATAGGACATAAGGAAATAATTATTGAATTGTTTCTCTTAAGAAGTAAGCAAGATACAAGATGTCACACACAATAGACGAACAGAATTTATAAGGTCACAGACCAACCAAAGTAACTTAAGCACAGGACCAGCACTTCAAAACCCTGCAACCAGTAAAGATGAAATCCTTATAAAGACTGCAAGGTTTTGATTCTTGGGTTTCATACGCTTAGCTCACAGCATATTGGTTACTTATATTTGCCCAGAATCCCGACGATTGTTTGCAAGACTGTCATGGGTAACCATGAACAGTATGTCAGCTCAGAATGCGTACCCCAACATAAGATACATGAATAATGCCGTGAAGAATAGCTTTGTCTGGTTGAGCATTGAGAAAGTAAGAGAATCAAGGTTCTTGTATGAAATTTGCAACAAGCTATTTTGCAAGGCATATATTGCTGCTGGAAGACCTGAGGCAGTCAATGAACCGGTCAAAGTCCACTGCCTATAGAAACTTCTCAAAGGACCTTCCTTTGCAAGAAGGAACAGTGCGCATATAACCTGCAAGTAAAAAAAATATGAACATATAACAACATTGCATATGCCCTGAAGGCAAGTGTTGGAGCACTTACAATACCTTTGCAACTTCACATGCCAGAACAGATGAAGTCACAATAACGTCCTTTCTGTCACAAAAGCAAATCAATACCAGATAAATTGAAAGGTTGAAAGATATAGTACAGAAAAATGATAATTTCCATGCAAAATTTATCTGTACAAGATAAGAAATTAACGATAAATAACAATGTTTATTTCGACCAAATCATATCTGACAACAGGCAACTGCCAATATTGGAACACTGAAATATCTATACATGCAACCCTCAGGAATAATTGATTTTTTGCTGATGTTTCATGGATTTCCCAGCTATGTTGTCCTAATCTCAAAGACTCAGTTTTCAATTAATCTTTTTGGCCCTTGTGTCATCATCACTAGTCATAGTGAACCCATTCATTTCCTTTTTCTTTTCTCTGTTGATATTTCTACAACCCTTCACTTTACAAAACTGACGCTTGACCACTGAGGTATAGAGACTGTCTTATCATAGAAAAAAAGGTGATCAAAAAGAAAATTAAACTAAGAAAATAATTACTGTAAGGATGATGCCGACAAGCACTTCTAGCTGATTTTGATAAGATGGGTTAAAAAATGAACCCCCTTTTCTTTCTCCAAGAACCATTCACACCCACCAGGAAATAGTCACTTTTACAAGACATAGTTTATCCAGAAAATTGATTGCAGTCATATTTACAAGAAGATACAGACAATGAAATCAAGCTAGTCATCAAGAATAACAACAATCGACTCAAGCAGTATTCATCAAGAATAATGGGAAATTCAAGATCCATAATTTCCTAAGTTAATTACACTTCTGTCATGCATGCGTGGACCAAGATAATAATATCTAACCCTAAAATTGCAGTGTGCACCAATCAATCAAACAAACTGAACTTCGCCAATGCAGTTAAAAAAAAAAAATTCATTAAGGGAATCTACATCCTCACAAGTTTAATGTATCAAAATCAATAAAATCCTCAATATAATTTATAATCACAAAGACTCCTTTAGAGGAGTTACACATGGTAAATGTAGAAAATAAAAAGAAGAAAATAAAATGGTTCAAATAATTAGAAATTTAGCTCAATCCCATAAAAATTGGAGAAACATGGGGCAAAGTACAGAGTATTGAACAATAACATTCTAACAATACATAGCGAAAAGATTACAAACGATTGAAGAATAGCGCACATCAAAACCAAATAAAATGGGGAAAAAGGGAAAAATACATAGAATTGAAGAAGATATACATCCATAACCAAACCAAAAAATTGGAAGAGAAAATGAAAGAAATGCCAAAGAATTACAAAATTTACCCAGCAAAGCGCTTCGACAACAATGGCTGAGCACCGTACTGTAAGGTGAGCAGCATCAAGTAAATCCATATCTTAGGGGTCACACCCTGCTCTCTATTTTTCACTTCCATCATCAAAAAAGGCAATAATTTTGCCCAAGAGTTTTACGGTGGTTTCAATCAACTGTTACATATAAAAAATAACACGAATCACGATACCAGAAACCAGAAGTGAAGAGAGAGAAAGCCGGGAAAAAATGGCAACGAGAAGTGAAGAAGAGAGAGAGAGAGAGAGAACGCGCAATTCAAGAAGGATAGTAGGGAGAATCTCGTAGTTTTATTCTTTTTATGGGAATTTTAGCAGGCTTTTGTACAGTGCGTGTTAAGTGGGTTATAGCATGGGGAGGATATTGCTTTGAAATTTTGAATATTGGAAAGGGACATAACTTACTGAATATGCACGAGTTGCAATGGACCCGGATCCGACTTAGTACCCGCCCGTGATATCAGATACGGGTTGGGTATGGGTCGAGCATATGACTTGGATTCAAATACTAGGGTCCAGGTCTAATTGGATCCAACCCGTATCCGTAAACTGTTAGAGATAAAATACTTTAACTTATGCTTTATTCATTTGGGTGTATTAAATATCGGATATAATTAGAACTAGTAGTCGTGTTTAGATATTAAATGACAAATCATACAGCTTGAAATCTAATAGCGGATGATTGTGACCTTGTTGCCAATAATACAAGTATATGATGGTAAAAAAAGGGGCAAAAAAAAAACAAACTCATAGTGAGGTTGACAATGGACCTGAGACTCGATGGGTACGAGTATGGGTCCAATTTTTGGACTCGACAGGTCAGGTCCAAGTCTAAAACCTGGATAAAAATCTATTTCGGTCTGAGTCCGGGTCTAGCCAAACTCGACCCATACCTGACTCGTTGCCACCCCTATGAATATGGTACATTGGTACCCTTGTAAGCGGGTTATAGTTACGCTTTGGCCCATGGGTTTTGCAGCCCAAGCCCGCAAGATCTTGTTTTCTCTCCGGTTGTCACCATCAATAAGGTGCCATTTGATAAGTGTTGCTGCTCATTTTTCTGGATTCTACGAAGAAGGTAAAACTTGATATACTAAAAGCTGGGAACCATGTTTAATAACTTGCGGTGTTGGTAGTTTCGTTTGTTCTGTATTTGGAAAGCTGGAAATTGTCTGTCTTAACCGTTAATTATGTGTTTCATTGATATGACGTGTGAAATGTATATTTAAAATAAAATTTTCTTACTACAACCCATCTAATGTTTTCTTATTAATTGTGTTTCTTCAAGCTATCCTATATGACTTTAAAATACGTATATAGATTCAAAGAATACTTTATTGTATATGAAGACTTCATAAAGGTGCCCCTCTTATTCTACCAACATTTACATCCTTAAGAAACAAAATTGGTTTTCTTATGACCAAAATTTCACTGTAGCCTTCAAAAGCAAACATATTCCAATTGCTTAATAAATCGACATTTAAGTTTCAAAGCTAACCATTTTACTTAACCATCACACCAATACATTACAAAAGATAAGTATGTCTCCGTATTAAAAGTAACAGGAAATCCGTCACTTGAACAGAGAGAGTGAGATGACAAACTTATACACTAGCGATTTCGACATCTTCAATATGCATCCCAAATTTGTGTCCCCTCAATTGTACCTCAAAATTATCTGCTGACCTACTTTGGGAGTTCAACTCCTCAAGTTCTTCACCTTCATATTTGTTTTCTTCTTCATCTCTTGTTCGCAACTCGAGATTTTTCCTCACTTGTCTAAGAACTCGACTTTTAAGGGTAGCAATGGGTTGTGTCGGGTCGGGTGGCAACGAGTTAGGTCTAGGTCTGGGTCCGGCTGGATTCAGTGATGAAAAGTCCTAGATGTGAATTTCCTAGGCATTTTTCTCTTTCCCTAGGGTGCTTTCATTTAATTAGGATCATTAACTTAAAGATCGACGATGAAGGACTCATTTTCGCCATCTAATCCGAGCCTAAGGGTTTGGCTTTTCAAGTTATTAATTTCTTTTTTATTATTTTCCATTATTGTTTGATATGCGTTATCGTTTTCTTTAGTTATGTAGCTCTATTTTCTTCATTAGATCTGATATTCATAATTTCTTTGTTATTTTCCTTCTTTCTCTTTGTTAGATTTTATTTTATTTTATTTTATTATTTTCCTTAGTTTGTCATTATTTATCTTTATTTGCTTCAATAGATTTATTGGTCTTGCTTTCTTTTATTTCAATTTCTTTTCTTTTGTGTTTATTATGGATTTCACATTGCCTAAGATAAGCTCGATTGCATAGTTACAAAGAATATTTCTTTTAAGGCTGCTTTATCTGTAGATCTGAATTTGACGGGACCCACTTCTATAGACTCATTTAAACAATTAAGCTGGCGTACGATCTCAAATGGATCAAATTTCTTTTAGTTTGGTCGATACTATATTCGCATGTAGATACTGCAAAACCATCCCACCCTACTAGTATATATGTGAAACACATGTCGAAGTTAAATGCAGCCAAAACATTCTAAGATAGCTCCCTCTTCCAATTACGGTATCGTTGTTGCAATGACTTTGGAAACCTAAGCAGGAATTTAGGTCCCATCCAATGCTCCAACACAATCCTAATATGACAATCCCAATTAAGTAATTTAAATAATACCATCATCACTTATTAAATCTAAAATAATATATACAATGTTTACCTTGAAAAATGGGAAGAATTTCTTTTTCATTCTCATTGAGCTATGTGTGTTTTTTGAGATAGAGACGACAAAACATGGAGCCAACTGCGATATTGCATTTAGGACCTTATTGAATTAATAATTAATAATCTGCCTAGGATGTTGAAATTGAATATGCATAACCCTATTACGCTCATTAGGTGCAAATGTATTTAGGAATATGATAACTTGTTCTTCTACTATCATATATTGAGAATTACAAAGTAGACCGCCTTCTTTTAAAATTCTACACAATCCTATAAAGGCATCCATGCCCATTCCCAGTAAATTGAAGTAATTGTTTTCATAGGATTTTAGTAAAAATAAATGTGGCACCAGTAAAATAACATGTGTGCGCTAGACTCCTCGATATTAGGTAGGTTTAGTAGTTCGAGGCACAACATAAGGTTATTACATATGCAACATAATATCTTACATAGATATCATATAGCTCAAATTGAATCCATATGGGCAAATTAACATACATTCCAAATACATAGAGAGTCCATTTCAATTATACCCATCTGGATGTAAATATGACATATTATACATGTAAACATCCACAAAAACCCATCATAATACTAAGTTATAGGTTCACTGATGTTACCCATGATGCCTCAAGAATCCAAATCATGAGTGAAAAAACACTTTTAATACATCAAAACCCATTTTTCAAAAAGCATTAACATCTCATATTCTACAAATGAGTTAAAAGACAACCAACCATAATTGAAAGAGTGGTTCACAAAATCCAACCATATTTGCCATATGTCAACTTCAAAAAACATGAGCATTGAGTTGCAGATTTTCAAAACAACAAAGCTTCAAAGCAAAGCTCCTAGAAATACTATTATTTACATGAATATCCACATCCACTAATATCCACAAAGACAAGAAAAAAAAATTATTATGATGCACTTAACTATCCACATCCACATAACATCCCATCCACTAATAATATCCATATATTTATAATATATATATATATATATATATATGGTGTGGTTTCTATAAGGTTGCAGCCTTAAACAATCCAATTAAGGTGCACCTCCAAATTTAATCATAACATGTAATTTTAAACTCCAAAAAAAAATGTTTAAAATCAAGTAGATCGATAAACATATGAAAATCTTAAGAATGGATGGACAAGATAATGTGTTGCAAGATGCAATATTTATGGGACTCAAAATCTTGAAAATCGATGCCGAGATGATCAATTAGAGGGTTTTTCAACACTAAAACAACATTTTCCGATGGATTTTTTAGGTGCATCTTTAATTGTACATTTAAGGTTGCAACCTTATATAAACTTTTTTCGCACACACACACATACATAGTGATTTCGCCTATAGGCTCATCACCATCCAAAAAAATCAGATGGCGTGGATAAAACGACCACCACGGAGTCCGTGACATTCGAAAATTCACACAGAAGCATCATGGACATTGTGTCGTTCGTTGCGGGTAACATAGCAATAGCAAGTTCATGGCTGGGCAAAATACTATTCATTTTTTGCCTATAGGTGTTTTTAACATTTTTCCATATATATATATATGGAAAAGTTTATATAGAGCCGAAGCTCTAAACAATCAAATTTGAGCCTCCCTAAAAAATTTCACTAAAAGAGGTTGTTTTGATGCACGGATATCTTCAAATTGATTATCTCGACATCAAGATGCAGGCACATGAGAAAAAAATGGATCGTAAGTTTTGGAAATAGTGTATTTTGTGACGTTTTTTTAGACCGTCAATTTTCAGTTTGTGTAGATATGTTGATCTACACTATTTTTTAAGCTTTAAACTTTATAAATAACTATGAAAATATATTTTAAGGCTATCACAAAGATTTCCAATAAGGAAACCACATTTCTCGACACTATTTGAAGGTAGGATCTAATTTGATTGTTTAGAGCCTAGGCTCTATACAAACCGCACCTATATATATATATAATGATACTATAAAATCCTCCTACACTCATCTGAATATGACCCCAAAGGATCACCACTAAAATTTGATGCAGATGTCTAGAAGAGATTTAAATTCACCGGGAGACCTGCTCAGCACCAAGTTGCCAGGTCATAACTTGTGCCCCTCTCTCTCTATTACTTTACCTTTCAATTTATAACTCTATCTTTATCTCGTGCCTTCTCTCTCTCTCTCTCTCTCTCTCTCTCTCTCTCCTTCTACTTCTACTTACTACTACTTACTTACTTACTTACTACTACCTACCTTTACTCTTACCTTCCTTTACCCTTTACCTTTACCCTTTACCTTTACCCT
>NW_006499707.1:524464-540236 GCF_000471905.2 Amborella trichopoda | reverse complement strand
GAGAGAGAGAGAGAGTATTATCGACATAAACATCCACATCCATTGAGATGCGCAAATACAAAATAATAAATATTAATCTATGTAAATGTCCACATACATACCATTGTCCACTTCTATTGAGATGTACAAAGACAATAAAGTACATTCATTCATGCAAAACATCCACAAATACAAGAAAAAAATGTAACCATCCATATAAATAATTACAAAGATATGAAAAGAAATTATCTCACTAGTATGATAGGGATTTAAGATCCACTGTTCAAAACAAATCCACAACAAGTAGCTTACATGTAACTAATCCTAGGGGACGTGGGTCTGCAACCACAGCGTATGATACAACAGATCAATGGATAAGAATATGCATGCATTCATAAGTTCTGCAAACAAGTTAGCAACCTTGATGTAGAATTGTGAATCAATCCTTCATCTTTGTAAATATCAGACACAACTTTCATGCATCGTGTCGAGAAGAGGACCGAGTGATCCAACATCCTATCCATTGAAGTTGATAATGACTCTTGCAGAAGTCAATTATTATCCTATTGACATGGTCTCTTGCCTCCTAGGAGCCCCCCATTGTAGAGGACTGACCATGAATCCTCTTCTTTTTGCTAAAGGAGCAACCATTGACATCCTTGTCAGTGGAAGTTGATATTTCCTATGTACCTACTGCCTCCTCCTCTACCTCTTAAGGCATCCAATTCAATTCCTCACGATCCAGGTCGGGCTTATTATCCCCTTTGGGCTGAGATCTTGGGTCAGCACCATCATATATCATATATAGGAGGGAAGCTCTTGCTCATGTACTTTGATGCCCAATTGTATCTCTGTGATTAAATGAACATACAGACACAAGTTTCATAAAGAACAATACTATGAAAAATTAGTTCGTATAGTGTGTACCTCACAATATTCCTCCCATATTGGCCAGTTCGCAATGACCCTCATCTTATCCTCATTCCAACCAAACTCGAATTTCCCAAGTAGTCTTTAATCTTGCATATGAAGTTTTAAAAGTTCGTAATCTATTTTTTATTCTTGTATTATTGATCGCTAGACCATCCTACTCATAATCACACGTGTAATTCTTGCCCAAGCCTCCCTAGAAAATACCCTATTCATCCTCAATTTTTTTCACACAAATTATTATTTACTTCTAGAAGTTTATCATCTTGTGGAGCCATCCATTGATAATTTCTTCCAGCGTAATAAGAACTCATTCCTAGATGGTCATCAACAATTAAATATGCTACATAATAATACATGGCAATCATACAAATTGACCATTTTACATTTACTAAATACTCACATATTATAATATAATATCATTCATCTATATAAAGCACATTCCAATCACAGAAGAAACCATAGCTATACCAATGCTTATTCACTAGCTAAATACTTTAGCATAATACGTAAGTTTTCATCTAGATGAACCAAAATACATTATCTAAATAAAGAAACCATATCCACAGTAGCTTATAGTTACTAGATAGAGATGGACCTATTGAACCAGTATAGAAGTTTTTCATAATTACATCAAATACTTTTGATAAGGATTAATACAAAAATAATCGTAGGTCACACGTAAGATACATAAAACTTGTTGCACGCTCCGTAATGCATCAATAATTGCATCTTGAGTAAATATTTTGATTTGTATTGACCATGACATGCTCTTGCGATTGCTATGATTGAATCCTCTGTGCTATGCTACAATTCCTTGAGCTTTCATTATAGCTCAACCCTTTAATATAATCATTGCACCACTGAGAAATGTACGTTGTGGATACCTGTGGTATGATATACCAGGGTTTGTTTGAGAACTTAACATAGTAGTATCGCATGGTAAGTAGCAACAAGGACATGTACGTCTTGAATATCTTCCATTATTTGTTGAGGCCAATAACATTTTAATGGTTGTCTAAAAAGCACTAAGCTAATACGTTTAAGACCCTTAATTTATGGGCCACTAAACATATCACATTAAGTACTATTCAATAACAAAATGCAAGGTCTTAGATGATTATATATGAAATTTCTAGGCATAGGGTCTTAGGTGTAGACATATCCGTCAATATACATTTCAAGAATTCAATCCATCTAAACTTTAGGCAAATGGCAAGCCATAAGATGGGAGAAAACTATAAACTGATGCAAGAAAGTCATATAGTAACTTAATTGTTGACGGATGGTTCTAAAAGAAATATGCAGTTTAGTTTGCATTTTCAAAGAAAGGCTAAACAAAAAAAGTAGATTAACTTTATTTGTTTAATAGAACAAGTTCAAGGGCTTGAACCTTTGATCATTCTCACACAAATTGGGTGTCTTACTATTGAGATCAAAGTAAGATTGGAAACTATAAGCTTAGAACTTCGAAATGAGTTTATGATCCCTCCAACATGAGATTTGGAACATGAGTCACGTGGTTATGGAGAGTTTTATTTTGTCGACCACATTTAATAGTAATTAATGCTGATTGGGCGCCATTGCCAATGGGGCAAAAGCTGGTGCAAGGGGCGACGAAATTTTAAGGGCCTAGATTGCATAAAAAACCACCTATGTTGATCATAAAACTATTTTTTCTATAAATAGAGGGCTCCCATTCGAGCCACAGGCTGAAAGAAAAGAGAAAAAGGCTTAACACAGTTTTCCAGTGGGACCAACGCCATTTTTTCTAACAGTTTGAGAATACAGGTTGAATGTATGGACCTATGTCATGCGTCAGTATGCAATGACACGTGCATGTATTAATATGTCAAATGTCAATACATAAGGGCGTGCTACCCTAGAATTCGTCGAAGTAATGTTACATTAGCCGTCGACCCTATAATGACACACTAACGGTCGATTGACATCGATGACACTTGGAATGGCGCCAAAGGCTGTTGGAATGGCAACAAATTTTGATTGGGCTGTCAAATTGTATGGAAGAATGCCTATAATGCGACATGTGGCAAATTTGATCACAAAAGCAGTCTAAATGGTGCTAATGCCATTGCTAATGGTGTTGAGATTCGGATACACCGCACATAAAAGCTGTACATAGGCTAAAGTCATGTGATTATGGAGCATTTTATTTTGTTGACCATATTTAATAGTAGTTAATGCTGATTGGGCGCCATTGCCAGTGGCGCCAAAGCTGGTGCAAGTGGCGACGGGATTTGAAGGGCACAGATTGCATAAAAACACCAATGGTGATCCTAAAACTATTTTGTCTATAAATAGAGGGCTCCCATTCGAGCCACAAGCCGAAATTTTATGATCTACATGCGTAAGCTCTGCCAGTCCATTCTCGAACTTATCCGACCCTTAGAACCAAACCCTAACTCCATATTGCAAATTTTAGGAATATTACCCTACTGAATCTAAATCAAAGACAGTTTGGATACTAAGACCTTCCAGACTCTCTTCCACTAATATTCATTCGGCCCTCCCAAAACGCGAAAGATATGGAACAATCGTGTAAATCTTGGCTCCGAGCGGGCACCGACTCCAGGAACCAGGACTAAGGGTCCGCCCTACTGTATTATCTTTCTCCTTATTTTGTTTTCATTAATGATCGTTATGAGCTTTATTTAACTCATCTTGCATATTTATTAGTTTTTCTCAGCTTTATTTGAATTTGCTATTTTTTGCTAAAAGCTTTTCATTAAATCACTTTCTCTTCATTAAATACTTCAAAATCTTCTTAGAACTCTGAGTTTAGGGTGTTAGGGAAGCCGACTTTGCTGACTATCCGAGCGGCACAACGTCTTGTGGCCTGATTCTCACCTGGAGCATAATTTGATGGGACCCTTTCTCTATCAACTTATTTGACAAGTTTACGTCCAAAACCAAGACGAGGGCTGACCTCCTTGCCCTCATTTTCGAGTATAAACACCTAAACATTAACAAAAAAAAAAAAGGTTAATGAAAAACGGGATACTAAGTGCTTTATATCAAAGTGCCAAGTACAAGGGCGATCATTGACAGTTTGTTTGTTAGTCTACTTGAAAGCTCTTAAGGATCTGTTGTCTTTTATCATTAAAACGAGCTGCTTGTAGGAGTCCAGATTGAATCCACTTATTCATTTTGCAAGGGATCCAATGTCACAAAAGTTATATGCCATCTTGATGAATTAAATAAACAAATGGGAAATGCATTTGAACCGATAAGAATCTTAGTAAATAAAATTTAGATGAACAAAATATACTGATAATTGTTAGAATACGGGAAACCCTAGTTTTAAGGGAAAGCTTTCTATGTTCCCCTTACAACATAGAAGTTCTATCCTCCTCCTACTATCCAGCCGTTCATTTTTTATCAAGAGAGCCACTCACCGTTTGATCTTAGATCCGACGTCTCAAAGTAGTTTAGTTTTAATTTTTTAATATATATATTTTTTAATATGAAATTTGGTATGTGCCATCTTCCCATTGGGGCGCACCTATAAAAATATTAACAATAATTTTTCGATAAAAAATAATGACCAAAATACCCCTTAAAACTTCAAGGGTATTTTGGTCATTCTATTTTATCGAAAATAAATTTTTTATATTTTTTGTTAGCGCGAGTTTAATAGAGGAATGGATGTGAAAAATTTGGTGTCAAAATAGTTTATAAAAAAAAAGTAAAAATAAAATAGTGTAGTGACATGACATTGTGATTGGGGCAATCTTCGCCCTCCATTAAAAAATGAACAGTTGGATAAGGGGGAGGATAGAACTTCTATGTTGTAAGGGAAACATAGAAAGCTTTCCTTAGTTTTAATGGGGACAAACAACAAAAGAAGCTAACAATTAACAATTGTTTTTTAAAAATAAATCAAAGGAAGCTAGGGTTTCTCAAAATATATGTGCTGCTAGGGTTTATGAGGATTTGGGGTATATCAAAATACCTTAACCCACAAAGAGAATAAAGCTTCAATGAACGTCACGAAAGCTTTAGGGTTTCTTGTTCATCTAATAAACGTCATCCTCTCATCAATGATATTGTTAAAACTCTTTACTAGATCTTCAAGTTTATAGAATTTTAGGTTTATTCAAACAAACGATCCCAAATTTCTTCAAATTATCATGATCACAGTTTTGTTGAGTCAGCTGACTCACCTAATACTGTGTGGCCCTTGCCTATCAAACGTTCATCTCTAAGATGGATTTAAAAAATTGTCGCATCCACCAAGAGTTAAAAATGGAAGGTGGGAAAATGAATTTAAAAAATAAAATTTATAGTTTTTGATTTTTTTTTTTCTAAATTTAGATATTATCATGGTTAAGATTATCGTCTCTAAAATTTTGAATCAAAAATACATCTTTAAAATATATTATTGGAGGGAGATCGAAAGAATACTCGCCAAATAGTTTTCCAATTATCAAATACTCGGTAACCGTTAACTCGTTAAAAAAAAAAAATCAAACACGACAATAAAAATGTCGACCTTTTTCATAAGCTCTAACTTCGGAGAACTTTCGTCGCGTTTCCACTTACTACGAGGCCCCTAGTGTACAAAATGATCCGGCGGGAATACGTTTTCTACTTTATATCACCTGTTTACATCCACCATCAATGACGTGAATTTTCCTCGGTAATTAAGTTGTAGGGCTATGTGGGGCTATGTAAATCCCTCACATCGACCAAGACGCTCTTTCTTCTTTCTTCTTCGAAAACCCTAACCCTAAATCGGCAATATAATACAAGGCACTCTTCCCTTCCCCTTTTTGCGAAAACCCTAACTCTAATTCAACTGGTTAGCTGGTTAGTGTAGCAGCGATAATGTCACATTTTGGAAGATCAGGTCCTCCCGATATCAAAGACACCTTCTCCCTCCTCGTCCTCAATATTACATTTCGTAAGTTCTTTGAAAACCTAATTCATTTTGCGTGATAAACCTAATATCTGTTTCTGTTTCTGTTTCAGAACCTAAATCCTGCCTTTCTTTGCTACAACGAGAAATTTCTTTTTCGATGGAAGCTTTATTATCGTTCTTTTAATACTCTGTTTCCTGTTTGGTTTTGATACAGCCCAATTTGTTTTTCTCTCTGCTGTTGTTTGTTCTTCCTTGATTCTGGATGAAATTTCTGGATTATCTGCTGAACTTTCTTTCGTTTCCAACGTATTTGAAAACCTAATGTTTAATTTTTCTTGGTAGAATCTGAACTTTTTCTGTTCTGTTTTATCTGTTGAAACCTTAATGCCAGTTTCCTATTATATGCTCCTTAATACCCATATATACTGTTTATCTGCATGTTTTTTAGCCTCTTTTAATTGCACCATAGGCCCTATTTCTCTCTTCTGATTTTGTAAACTCCAAAATAGTATTGTATGAGAACCCTAACTCGAATTGTAGAATCTCATTTCGTTTTCGCCTTCCTTCCTGCTAATGCTGAATTCTTTTGGATGGTATGCTGCAAGAGACACCATTATTCCTTCTTTTTTGTTGTATCCCCTCTTCAGGGCCCCAATATATTCATCAGATCCTGGTTTGTTTTGGAAACCTATTTTCCTTATTACTATGTAACTAGATCTTTTTTTTTTTTCTCCTGGGATAGCTGTGTTTTTGATGTTTTCTTTCTAATTTATTTTTTATTGTATTTTTTTCGTCTCCTCATATGTTTTTTGCAATATCTAGGTTTTGTTCATCTGGTTTTGTGTCACGATTCTCAGCTAAGAGATGCTTTTTCTTTCTTTCTTTTGCATACAGACCTTAATTTGGGTTTTTTTTCCAATTTCAGACCATTATGCGGAACCCTATAGCTTGCATTTTTTTTGCTGATGTTGTTGGTGTTTTCGCTTTTTTTCCTGATTGTTTATCAGTTGTTTATTTATATTCTTGATTGCATGGTGGACCTGATGTTTACTCCTTTTATCAGGTCCTGTGTTGACAAAGTTCTAGTTCTGGCTTCTATGAAATTTTTTTGCTCCAATATCTGTAATTATATCTTTTTATTCCTGGTTTTGTTTGAGCTGCTTATACCATCACTCAAAACCTGAGTTCTCATCTTCCTTATGTCGGTTTGCCATTTTCAACTGGCTAGCTTACCCATTTCAGTATTTTCTTCTGCAAAATCTCATCTCTTTTTAATTTCTGCTTTTATTTTGTCATCGCTCAAATTCTAAAATTTGACGTTCTTGTTGTGAAAATTTTCTTTTTCTACATTGATCCCTTGCTGAGTGAGATGCGATCTGTAACCCCTATTTCTCTGACAAACTTAAAGTCTTGGGTTTTCTTCCTTTTGCATTGCAAGTGCAATTATTATGCACATTTGGATTCTAGTCTATTGCATTTGTTTATTTGTTGTTCATCAATTGTGATGCTACATCTTACATTGGTTTCTGTTCCCATTTGCACATTGACAGTTGTTTCGTTACCCCATTTCTTTAGTAATATATGTTAATGATTTCTATTGCTGGGTCACCTCCTCAATATTAATATTTTCTAATGATTTCTTTTGCTGGGCCGCCTCTTTGATTAAGCCTCCTTGAAGCCCTCATGACATCATATTTCTGTGCCTGTTATGACATTTTCTTGCTCACTACAGTAATAGCCAAATTAGTGGTTTTTTTCTCTCATGTCGCTTCTTACATTTAATCTGTTATGTAGGTCCTGCTTTTGTTTAGATACTGGTATTTTCGTCCCTTTTAACCGTCTTATTAGCCATTTTTTCTCAATTTTTTTTTTGATAAAGTAGCCATTTTTCTTATAGTCCCATTCTTTTCCTTCCAATCCCATTTACTCAAACAAACCTTCAGCATCTGATTTTACAATTTATTTTCGTTGAGGTTGTCTCATAATAACTTCCACTAGGAAACTATTTGAATGTTGAACGGCCACAAAAAAAAAGAAAAAAAGGAAAAAAAGTTTTGTTTTCCATTTTTTCCTCATGATGTTATTTTATGGCTTCACATATTATGATATCTAATGTCAGATTCCAATTCTTGTTTATTACTATCCAATAGATACTGTTTATTTTTATCATTTACCATTATCTATTGTGTCTTGTTCGTTTGTTTGGTAGGCACTACTGCCGATGATCTATTCCCACTCTTTGACAAGTATGGGAAGGTTGTTGATGTGTTCATCCCAAGGGATAAGAGGTATCTTTATATGATCGTGTGGCTTGTCAAATTAGGTTCCACATTGTATGTTATGTGAATAAGTTGTGTTATTTTGTGATTATATGATGCATTTTTTCTTAGGACTGGAGATTCACGTGGGTTTGCATTTGTGCGGTATAAGTATGCAGATGAGGCGCAAAGAGCTGTAGAGAAACTTGATGGTGAGATTCTTACTGCTGTTATTATATTTGTTACTAGTTTTGTTGGTCTGCAAATGCACAAATGTTATTAATATGGTTTCATTTATCGCCTTCTTTAGTTGGGATAAGGCTCGGATGATGGTGGTCGTGATGATTTATTGCCTTCTTTACAGGGAGAAATGTGGATGGGAGAGAGATTATGGTTCAGTTTGCGAAATATGGACCTAATGCGGAGCCCATGTGAGTTATAGTATCTCTCTCTTTCTCTCTTGTCTAAGCTTTTGTGTACTGTTACCTGGAACCATATTGAAGCCCTGTAGCAACCTTGCCTCTAATCTCCTTTTTGTGAGAACATTTTCTTTCTCCATTGTCTGTGATTACTGTAGGTAATATCTAATAGATTGTTTGGAATTTCCATTCTCTATTTTGCGATATACTTTTTGTTCATGGGTTTATGGTGTGACTAGTCTGGCATTATTTTCTATAGTTTTTGATTTTCTATCCTGTTTGGATGCATAAATATATAACCATGTTCACTTTTTCTTACTATAAGCTGTTAGAACCTGTCACAGAAAAAGAAAAAAGAACAAAAAAAATAAATGAATGTAGATTGACATGAAAGCATTGTAGTTTTTTGCTCAGATATCTAATGGTTTCACTTTGTCTTGTACTCTTATCTCTTTGTTTATTTTGTGTGAAAGACTTTCATGTTCTTGTGCGTGATATTGTGCTTTAACTTATGGCTTTGCATTATCTGTATATTGTACTTGTTTGATTGATTTTGGCAATTTAATGACTTCAATGGTTCGAATTTGTTTTCTCCATGGTATTCCCTGATTTATAGGTTCGATTTTGTTTTCTCCATAGTATTCCCTTATGTATATTTACGTGTTGATCCTTTTGTATGATTACAGTAAGAAAGGAAGGATAGTTGAATCATTTCCTAAGACAAGGGGTAGATCAAGGAGCCGCAGCCCAAGGCCGAGGTAAGGATTTTTTGGTAACCTAGTATCTTTTGCGTTCTCCAAATGCATTTCCATCATGGTTATTTTTTTTATTAATTAATATTTGGGTATCTGGGTTTAAAACTTGCTGTTGTACAAAGTTCTTATCCCGTTGAACATATTCAAGCCTCCACAGCACACATGTTAAGGCTCGTGGAGGGCCACTCATATGATCGTGCAAGTATGTGCTCAGAATTTTTCTATTCAGTTGGTTTTAGAACCTGGATATTAAATATTTTTACTCGTGGCCACAGCAGGTTATTACTTCTAAAAATTTGACTTGTCCTTTAGTAATGCAGTTCACTTATCAACAGTATGTGTTATTATTACTAGATGTCAAGTTTTATTTGGTTTATATGTGGGTCTCTATGATCATGTAGAGTTTGATTGTGACTTGCAATTTTTTTTATGACGGTTGGTTGTGACTTTTATTGTTTTATTTGTAGGTATCGTGGTGATAATCGAGATGAATATCGCCGTCGAAGTAGGAGTCGTAGTAGGGGCAGGTATGGTCGTGATAAGTATCGGGGGAGGGAAAGAGAATATCGCCGTCGAAGCAGGAGTCGCAGAGCAAGTCCTGATTATAGTAAAGGTACTAAGGGTAGGTCAGCTGACGAGCCAAGGAGGAGCAGGACTCGATCATATGACAGGTATATGCTTCAGTTGAACTCTTTGTTTGTTATTCTACTAAACACTGTTAGGAATTTCCTTTTTTTTTTTAGTCTAGGGATATTGTTAAAAAAAAAGTGAAGAAAAAGGAGAAGGCAAAGAAGATTGAGACTATCTTCTATGATTGTTGATGCATCTGTTCTTACATTATGAAAATTTGCAGTGAATCTCCTGCTCGTCGCAGTCGTTCTCCTCAGAGAAGCATTTCCCCAAAGAAGAGTCCTCGTGATGAAAACCCCAAAAAGCGCAGTGTATCTCCACCAGGTCGACGTGCATCACCACCTAGTCAACGCACATCACCACCTAGTCGACGTGGAGATTCTCGAAGCTTGACACCTCGTAAATCAGGATCTGAGGTACCTTGTTGTGGAATTTGCATTGCATTCTCCATATGAATGTTATATTGCATTATGTTGTTTCCTAGGGCCTGTTGAATGCCTTTTAATTGATCAACATCTTGGATTTTCATGTTGCAGGAATAAGGAATAGGGTTGGTGATGCCAGGCATTGTTGATTGTAATCAAGGGTGAACTCTGTCTTTTCGTGTTTCTATGATGATTTCTGTGAATCATGCGGATGCTTACTGTTGGAATTGTTGAATGCTAGTTGGGTAGCTGAGACACTTTCCCGAGGTTACTTTTGTTCTTGGAACTTTTTTCTATTTCTCCAGGATGATACTATTCAAGGGGCACCTTGAGACTTTAGGAATGGGATGTGGATTATATTATGTGAGCATGTGAATTTTCATTTTTCTTTTTATTTTGACATGCATGCATAAGTTGTGCATCTTATATAGTATATGCAGTGGAGCTTGTGGGTTTGTATTGTAATTTGGCTCTCTTTTTACAGTACAACAAGCTATGTTCTGTATTCCAAAACGAATTACTAGGCCCCAATCTCCTGATGAACCATACTGTTCGGTTTGAGATCTCTATGTTCGTGGATCGAATTTGTTGTTGCTGATGGCCAAGTTGGTGGAAAAGGAATAATATTCTTGATGATGATGTTGTAGCTGTGGCTGTGTATACTTAGATTGATGTCCGGTACAATGCTGATACCAGTTTGCAGACATCAAGAACATGCTGTGCTTTTATTAACTAAAAAATGAAACAGGTTCCATTTAGTCATTTGATTGGTAAGGTTCTCATTTTTTTCTTTTCCTGAATAGTCTTTGGGTTGGTCTTTGAGATTCTGACTTTTGCCTGACCATGCATCCGGAGCTGTGGTGGTTTAAATTTGGGCTGAGAGAGGAATGAGGAGCTGTGGTTAAAAGATGGTTGGAAGGGCAATACATGTGTTGATCTTTAACTGAGATGCTGTTAATTGATCTGGATGCTCTTCAAAATCTCTGATGCGGCCATGCTGATACAACAGTGGAAACTGCTGCTTCGGGTGTGTAATACCCTGAGGTTGAGACAGAGTATTTTTGAGAATAGTTGAGTTGACAGAGTTTTACTAAAAGCTAATTTTTTTCTTGTTTTTTTATTTCTTTTTTTCTTCTGTTTGTCTTTTATTTTTAAAAGTTGTAATGTTTTTTGCAATGCCTAAAGCTTTTAAGATCTTGTCCAACTTTGATGGTGCAATGTTTTGGGGTCGTGGTTCTATGCATGAATCATAATCAGTTTGATTGGATGCAATTTTTTTTGCTTGTGATGAAGCTGTCACCTGTGGAGATTGGGTCGTGTTTGGAAATAGTTGGTGCTGATAAATTATACAATATGCACAACCTCTCATGGCTGGATGATTATGGCTTGGCTTGATATATCGACCAGGATATGCTGGTTCATCTCATGCAGAAATGAGGGTCATTTTATGCACTCATTTCAGCCTTGTTTTCATTTTGTTATGAAGGCGATTTTTATATTTAAATGTAATTCTGCCAATTGATATCTTTTAGCTTTAGTTCTTGAGAACCCAAAGGGGAGCTGTGAAATTTTATAATGCCTTATTGATGAGGGAATTTTTTTTTTTTAGAATGCCCTCTACATGATGTCTTGTGACTCTGGTCTTTGATGCAGTTTGTGGAAATGTTGCAGAAACTAATTTTTTCTCGATATTTCCTTTTGGTATAGTGCGTCTTGTATATCTTGGTTGACTATTGTTGGTTGTTGTCATGATAGCTATCTTAAGGCTGTCTGGTTTATGAAGCATTTTTTGGTCTATCTTTAGGACTGGTTTATGAAGTGCTATCATCTTATGATGTCATTGTTGCATGGAATAATACTTAGCCGATCCACTTTTTGCATGATTTCTCACCAAAATTTTCGACAAGTAATGTTTATATTGACTGCCGACAGGTGAGTGCGTTCTCCATTTGACTATGTTTTGTGGTATGCGGTCGATAAACCACCTGATCCTGATGCTTTGAAAAGCAATCTGCTTCCCACATAATGGTTGACTTGTATAGGTTAAATATACATTTTCATCGTTTCTCGGTGCTGATTGATGTTAGGAAGCTAATAGCTCTCCCTGGATATACATGCATGGACAAGGGGAGTGGAGATTTGTGACCCAGTACTTGCTGAAGTCCAAAATGTTGATACGTATATGATTATCTTAATCAACTTGTTAAATAACATAATATAAACAAATAGTGTGGATACATGATGTGTAGTTTGCTGTATAGTATACAACATGAAGACATTTTATATTTGTATTAATCACTTTATGAATTTTATATTTATGTATTGTATCAAACTTGTGCTTTACTTTCTATGTACACCATAATTTTAGATATCATATTATCATACGTTTTTATGTTATGTCCATCTTAATATCTAGGCTAAATCATTTTGTTTGTGAATTTCCAACCAAAAATAGCTTTTTGAGTATCCTAAGACTGACTGATATCTTGCGTACACTTTTAGTAATAGTATTGTTTGTATAATTGCGAAAAATTGTTTAGCATATGAGCGTCTCTATACATATTTGCATGGAAGTAATTTGTCGTGAGGACTGAAGAAGAAAAAGAAATATTTAATGGAGTACCTAGAAATCTCCAATATTGGTATATATTTTTAAGTGTCGATGCCAATCGTAGTATTGTTTCGTTTTTATATGAGTATGTTAAGCATGTAAAAATCAATGTGGACTGTGAATGAAAGGAAGAAGTTTAGAAAATAGGAAAGCAAAGAGAAGGAAAGAGCAGAGAGGTTTACGAAAAATCAAGTCGAGTGTTTGTTTGAGAAGGTGGGTTAAGGATGGCCAGTGGGTCTTCCCTTGCTATCTATCTTTTATCCTTGGGTCAGCTGAAAGTTCTGGCTGATGGGTTATGAAAAGGAATCCGGGAGATGTATGTAGGTGAACAACTTGGATGTGTGTGAAACGAGCTGTTACACTAAATTGGTGGGGTCTTTCTACATATAACATTTGGATAATTTCAGGTGATAGCACGCTGCTGCGTGACTGATTCTGGTATTGTATCAAATCTGTTTTTGAAAAAGACAGGCTTTGGTCGTTGAAACTGGTCAGAAAATGAGTGGGCACTGTCCTTGCAAGGACGATTGGGACTTGGGAGACTATCTAGGTGATTCAGGTTATCCGTGAAGACCACCAGATCTTTTTCTTCTTTGTTAATATCTTCCTTTTGCGCTGCAGTGGTCACATCTCACAGTTGTTGATGTGTAGGAAGAAAATAATGTGAAGTATGATGCATGGATATGGCAGCGGGCGTGGTGAAGTATTTGTGCATCATAGCACGTGAGTGGGTAAAGTGACTTGTCCCTTATACTAATGGACTAGGAAGACGAGTTTGCATTTCTTGCTAAGGGTCTACGCGTAATGAAATCTAGTAACATGCCTTGATCAGACAAAAATTTAATATCTATGGTGTGTGAAATTGGCAAGGTCAATTCTGAATCTCATGTGTCAAGTAAGTTTGGTCCAGAGGTTGGACTCCCGGTTTGTGTGATTGTGCTCAACCTTTGAAGTCTGTCCTAATGACCAAACCAAGCTGATCTACCAACACAAAAATATAGGGAAAGGATGATCTATGCACATTCCATCTGGAGTTAGAAGAAACCATCTTGGGGCAGGACTAGGTGAGCTTGTGATCATTCAGATGAGGTGGAGGGAGTCTCTGAAACCAAATTTGTTTCAGAGTTGGAAACATTCACGGGTGATCGATATCTTTGATCCAGAACTTGTACAATAAACTATAGTGTGTTTATTTAAGAATGAATGAAAAATTATATCTGGTAAGGGCATACAAATGGTTGAAGCTGGTTGCCTTCGAGCCTTATTTATCTTTTTTTTTGAGTCAGCTGAAGCCTTGAGCTGGGTGGGTTTAAGGTTGTATAGAGCTGAGGCTCTAAACAATCAGCCCACCTTCAAATACTATCGAGAAATGTGGTTTCAATATTAAAAATCATTGTGAAAGCCTTAAAAAATATATTTTAATTTTTAATTATAAAATTTAAAGGTTAGAAAATGGTGTAGATCGAGCAGATCTATGAACATTTGAAAATCTTGAAAATTGATGGTCAAATATTGCGTTACTAGATGCACTATTTTTAAAACTTAAAATCCATTTTTTTCTCGTGTCCATGCATCTTGATGAATTCGAGGATATTTGGCATCAAAATAACTGTTTGGTAAATTTTTTTCGGTGGGCTCTAATTTGATTATTTAGAGCCTTGGCTCTATATAAACGTTTCCTTTTTTTTGTGGTTTAAAGTAGGCTGAAGTCTTAAGCCAGTTTGATTTTGCGTTTCTTTTATCTCAAAAGATTTTAAGAAGAAGTTAAATATTTGCATTAAGTAGAGATAGGGCCTCGCCATACTTACCTGTAACCGGAGCGTGCATGGCTCTGGGATTGAGAATGTGAACTTTGGATCGACATGGGCCAAAAGTTTTGGTAGTCAGTGATAGATATCCGTACAATGTATATAGCCCGGAGGTAGATCCCATATATAAAGTCCTAATGCTCATGGGATCTAGATCCTTTTTTACTATTTTAATTCTGGATATGGTTTATGCATTTTACATCTACTTTAATACACACTAGTCCATCTATTTATGGCAGTCTAAATATTTTAATTCTTGATGTTTGAGATAACCAAGTTTGATGGAGATCTATAAATATAGCGATTGAGATCCCAACATCATAGGGATCAAGATCCTAACATGTAGAGGGATGGGCTCCGTTATTTGGTGGATCCAAATCCATAGGGGATTGAGATGACAGGGATCAAGATCCACGAATAGATTGATCCGGCTCCCTCATTAGGGCTAGGAAAAGGATCAAGCTCCAAAAAAAAAAAACAAAGAAAAAAAAGAAGCTCCGGCCGAAATCCATGCTTCGGAGCATGGGACTTGGGTTCTGCAGCAAGAACCATGGCCTATTGGGGCGTTCTTGGTAGGTTAAGGGCCTGACCATTGAAAGGAATTGTATCTGGTATTTGACCCATTAGCCTAGGATGATAACCGATAAGGCAAACACCAAATGGAAAATACTTAAGGCAAACACCAAATGGAAAATACTTACATCGACTAGCATCCACTATCATTCATTATTAGAAGGTCAAACGGTGGCTGTTTTTAAGTAAAAGAAGGCACAAATATAACCTGGACATGGCATTGAACACTCTCTATAAAAAAGATATTCACTAATTTAGTCTATAAAAAAAAGAGCAAAGAACCACCAAAAAATAGAGCAAATATTTGAGCTGATGCACATTCACGAAAAAAAATCAATTAATAAGGTTCCTCAATTTGAGATAAACTAGGAAAAAATTAGATTAATAAATCAGAAAAAATAGATTAATAAGGTCCTGTAGGAGATTAACCAGGAAAAAAAAGGAAAACTAAATAAAAAATATATAAAAAAACCATTTGCAGATTTGGGTTTTAACTTCTTTT
>NW_006499707.1:492321-524444 GCF_000471905.2 Amborella trichopoda | reverse complement strand
AGAAGAAGTTAAAACCCAAATCTGCAAATGGTTTTTTTATATATTTTTTATTTAGTTTTCCTTTTTTTTCCTGGTTAATCTCCTACAGGACCTTATTAATCTATTTTTTCTGATTTATTAATCTAATTTTTTCCTAGTTTATATCAAATTGAGGAACCTTATTAATTGATTTTTTTTCGTGAATGTGCATCAGCTCAAATATTTGCTCTATTTTTTGGTGGTTCTTTGCTCTTTTTTTTATAGACTAAATTAGTGAATATCTTTTTTATAGAGAGTGTTCAATGCCATGTCCAGGTTATATTTGTGCCTTCTTTTACTTAAAAACAGCCACCGTTTGACCTTCTAATAATGAATGATAGCGGATACTAGTCGATGTAAGTATTTTCCATTTGGTGTTTGCTTTATCGGTTATCATCCTAGGCTAATGGGTCGAATACCAGATACAATTCCTTTCAATGGTGAGGCCCTTAACCTACCAAGAACGCCCCAATAGGCCATGGTTCTTGCTGCAGAACCCAAGTCCCAAAGAAAAATCGGCTACTTTCCCATATTTACACTGTTATCAAACGCCCACCAAGAATTCCAAGGGTAGTGGGTGATATTTTCGCCGAAATGACTAAATTTTTTTTTTACATTTTTTCAGAAATAATGGGAGAGTTAATTTTCAACCCATGTATCATGCTCCATTTTGATTTTTCACTCATGTTTGAAAGGGTCTCCATGAATACCCTCCTCCCCTATCCATTTGAAGAAGGTTGGAAGATTTTAAAATTGTAGAAAGAAGCATTCTAATGAGAGAAATGCTTATTCCCAATTCTAACCAAGTCACTAAATAAACAAATCTTCAAATCCCAATCCATTCCAAAAGAAACGATTCTCCAAATTCCAACCTAATGAAAAAGAGATAATTTCCAAATCCCAACCTAGTCCAAGAAAAAATGCAAATAAATTTTTTTACTCAAGGACCCAATACTTGGGTGAATCGAAAATATTCCAACACTCCGCATTGATGTGAACCACTCTTCTCATAGGAGAATAAGGCGGGGCTATATTTCTTGCCGGAGATAAAAAAAAGTCGGTTAGAGATAGGAAATAAAGAGAGAAATATAATAATTAGGGATAAGAGAATTAGAGAAAAAGGTACAATCAGATAAGGAAAGCAGTCAGACAAAGAGAGAGAGAGTACATTCAAAAAAAAAAAAAGAATTAAAAAGAGAAATAATATGATTAGGAGAGAAAAAACACAATTAGAGAGATAAGTGGGATAGGGAGAGAAAGGAGTTGTATAGAGATAAATGCATTGTTAGAGAGAACAATTAGAGAGAGATGAGCTAGAGAGAGAAAGGTCATGGTTATAGAGTAATTTGAAACAGAGATGAGTTAGAAAGAAAGATAATGGTTAGAGGGAGAAATGAGTAAGAGAGGAAAGGCATGGTTAGAGAAATGACCTAGAAAGAAGGGCACAGTTAGAAAGAGATGAGTTAGAGAGAGAGAGAATAATCTTGTTGAGAGAGAAATGACATATTTTTTATCCAAAAAAAAAAAAGAAGAGAGAAATGGCATTTTAAGGATCCAAAACATGGAAGCATAAACCAAGATTCCATTCCAAATATCACACAAACAGCATTCATCGAGCTTCTACAATTTCTCTCTCAACAACATTACTAAAAGGTTGTGGTTCATTGGGATAGAAAAATAGTCAACTATCTTCTTCCTTGTGTTACACAAGCCACGGATGTAGAAAAAGCCGTTCAGTACAAGGGAAAGGTGTTGGGGCCTCATATTTACTTTTAAGTTTTAACGTTTTTGGTGAGACTTTGATATAAGGAGGAAATTGTTTTTTTGTTTATTTTTATCTAGAAAGCATCTTGGGCATCGGAAATCTTTATAAAGGCTCTAGAATTAATTTCTAACATTGATTATGAAATTTAAATTAAAAAGGTGGCATAGATCTTACGGATTCATAACACTTATTTTTAAAAGGTGAAATGGTCTAAATAATGTGTCACAATATACACTGTTTTTAAAGACTTGAAATCCTTATTTTTTTTTTCATAACTATAATGGTTAAGGTTGAGATGATCAATTTGAAGGATTTATGACACCAGGACTGCTATTTTTAATGAGTTTTGAGAAGAGGCTTTACTTATTTTAATAGGTCTGCAGGCGTAACAAACCATGTTCCTTTGGATATGGTTTGCATAAGGTTGCAACTTTAAACAATTAAAGTAAGGTGTACCTCTAAACTTTGTCATGAGATGCAATTTTGGTGTGAAAATTATTAGATGGTACGAGAATCAGTTTTTATCTCTAAGTATAAAATTTTTAAGCAACATAAATGGTTCAAATTAAGTAGATCTATAAACATAAGAAAAATCTTGAAAATGGATGGTCCAAATAATGTATTGGAAGATGTGCTATTTTTAGGACTTGAAATCTCTTTTTTTTTTTTTCCATATATATATATATATATATATATATATATATATCGATGTGGAGATAATTGATTAGATATTTTACCAACATTGAAACTAACCTTTTAGAAGGATTTAGCGGTGCAATTTAATTCTACATTTTTTTTTTTTACAAAATCAAAATTTTCCAGGAAAATTATTTTTTTCTTTAAATTTTTTATGCCCACTCGGTGTGGCTAAATAGGAAGAGCCCAAGTCAGCCAGTTCATTGGGGACCGGTGGGTGTGTTAATCCTACATTTTAAGGTGTTAACTTTATGAGAATGGATTCTGGCAGCCCACTGGCTGACTACTACAGTGCCAGCCAATGATCTAGATTCAATCTGGGTTGATCTGACGACTACAATTTCATTTAGTATTTGAATTTTTATTTATTTTTTACATATCTTAATCACTTGAAATTTTAGACGTTCATTCTTCTCATTAAGGCCCTAGTAAAAAAATAAAAAATAATTCATAAAATATAAATTGACCAAAATACCCCCTAAGCTGTTGCTGGGGTATTTTAGTCAATTTATATTATGAATTATTTGTTTTATATTTTTATTCGATTCTTTTATTTTTGAAGAATAGACGGCCAAAATTTTAAGTGATTTGAATTTAGAGAAAAAAATTAAAAATTAAAATACAAAATGATGTCGTGATCGTCAGATCGGCCCATATTCAATCTAAGTCATTGGTTGACACTTTAGCTATCAACCCGTGGGTTAAGATGATCTTTTCCCTAACTTTATATAAACTTTATCAGTTTACTCATCATGTTGTCCAAAAAAAAAAGAAAAACAATAAAAAAATGAGTAATGATCCCATGAGACCCTCCCACAACTATGTGTATACGACTCTAAAAGATCACTATTAAATTTGACACAGATCTAAAAAAAAATCAAATCCTACATAAATTTAATGATGATATTTTTAAATCCTACACAAGTGTATGTAGGAGGGTCTCATAAGATCATTACGCTAAACAAAATTATCATTTTCCTTTTTACAATTTAGACAAACCATACCTTTTGTCTTAAACGCACAAATCGTTGCAAGAAAAAGTTGTTGGGACCTGATGTTTTACTTTTCTACCACAAGATTTCATGGTCCGACAAGATCCTACAGACGAATTTTCTCGGCCAAAAGTTTCGAACTCCCACACGATTGATTATTATTCATCGACTCCATGGCGCAATTTTAGGACCCCATATTTTAGAAGGGGAAAGGTTTATATAGGGCCGAGGCTTTAAACAATCACATTCGAGCGTACCTTAAAAATTTCACTAGATGAAATTGTTTTGATGTTCAAAATCCTCAAATTGATCATCTCGATATCAAGATGCATGGACATGAGAAAAAAAATTGATTTCAAGTTTTGGAAATAATGTAATTTATAATACATTTTTTGACCGTCAATTTTCAAGATTTTCATAGATATGTCTATCTACACCATTTTTGAAGTTTTAAACTTTATAAATAAAGATGAAAATATGTTTTAAGGCTATCACAAAGATTTCTAGGGTTGAAACCATATTTCTCGACACTATTTAAAAGGTAGGCTCTAAATAGAGTTGAGAAATATGGTTTCAATACCGAAAATCTTTGTGATAGCCTTTAAACAATCAAATTAGAGTTGAGAAATATGGTTTCAATATTGGAAATCTTTGTGATAGCCTTAAAATATATTTTCATCTTTATTTATAAAATTTAAAGCTTCAAAAATAGTATAGATAGACATATATATGAAAACTTGAAAATCTTGAAAATTGACGGTCAAAAAATGCATTACAAAATACACTATTCCCAAAACTTGAAATCTATTTTTTTTTCTCATGTCCATACATTTTGATGTCAAGATGTGCAATTTGAGGATATTTGGAAATCAAAACAACCTCTTCTAATGAAAATTTTGTGGTAGGCTCCAATTTGATTGTTTAGAGCCTCAGCTGTATATAAACTTTTCCCTTTATGGTATAACCTCTTCAACCATAGGCAAAAAAAAAAAGAAAAAAAAACAAGAAAACAAAATTACACATGCACTTGAAAAATAAGGAAAATTGTTTGGTGTGTAGAAGCCCACCCTCCAAAAAAAAAAAAAAAATCAACTGTTCAAATATTTTCTCCAAAAAATATCATTTTTAGTTTTTAAAATTTATTTATTTTTACAGATTAATAATATCATTATATATTCCCCAAAATTTAGGATCAAATTTTATTTCAAAAATAAATTATTAGCATTTATTTCTACATGTGAGTGTGTGAACTCGTAGAAACCGCGTCCAAAAACTAAAGTATTAAGATTGAACTAAGATATATTCTGGAGGATGAAAGTGAAGCGTTTGGGTACTCAAAATTCAAACTTTTTCTTTTAAAAAACAATCCTTGTGATATTAGGTTGAAAAAATCCTCTCTAGGCCTTTGATAGAGGAAGTAGGTGTATACTGTATGGTATGCCCCTCCGGGAGCACTACTACATGCTCACTTTCATTTTCTGATAAATTTAATGATAAAAGTCCTGGGGCCCGATATTTCAGTTGTTTATAAATTCGAGTCTCTTATTATGTAGGAATTTTGAATGAGCCGTTTCTCATCCCCTTCACTCTCAAATAATAAAATAAAATACAATATGAAAATAAAAATAACAATTTGAAGGCTAAGCAACTGGGCAAAACTTTAAGCCTCGTAAAATTGAAAAAGATCAAGGTTTAAAAATCGTCGATCCAGATCAAAATTTTCCGATTCAAGTAAAAAATTTATCATTATACTATTTGGTGTGCAACACACTTGGGTAACATTGAAGTACCCATTAATATTTTTCTAAAAAAAGGAAAACATCATGCATGCTTTTTCCCAAATGTGTGGCGCTTTAGTAAGTTTGTCGTAACTTTTTCACAATTATTGCTGATAAGATGAATTTGTTTTGATTTTCTTATGAGAAAATTAAGGGTTGATAATATCTCCTATATTATCCCGATAAAATGAATTTATCATGATAATATGGATATCTCTGGCATTATCTCGACAATAACCTTAGAGGATAATAATAGACACTATTTTGAAGACTGGATTTTGATATTAAAAAAAACTCAAGTAAACTATCCATTTCTAATTAGTAACATAATTACATTAAATTTTTTTCATTAGTAACAATTTTTTTTTTCATTTTATTATTTTTGAAAATTTTGAAATACTGCTTAGATTTTAAAAATTTAAAAGTAATCGTCGCTGCCTAATAAATATCTTTCAAATTTGTCATCTAAATTTTAAATTTTGAAAGAGCTTTAAAAATAGTAACTCAAATTTTTATTTGAATATTTAAAGGGTGCGATTTGTATAAGGCTGATGTTCTAGACAATCAAAGTAAAGTACGCTTTCAAATAGTATCAAAAAATGTGGTTTCAATACTGGAAATCTTTGTGATGGTATTAAAATATATTTTCATCTCTAATTATAAAAAGTTAAAGCTTCAAAAATAAGGTACATCGAGCAAAACTTTAAAAACTTGAAAATCTTAAAAATTGACAGTTAAAAAATGTATCGCATGATGTACTATTTTCAAAACTTGAAATACATTCTATATTTTGGTCATTATTATGGTTGAGATTATCAAATACTAAAATTTTGCATCGAAAATACATCTCCGAAATATATTTTACAGGAACACCACACAAGGAAAGGTGAGTGGGCCAACTCACCAAACACCTTTTCATCCGACTTTTGGAAGGAAGTAAGAACACATATACACCAGAGCACCGACCAAGTAGAATGTGTGGCACCTTTTTTTGGCATTGTCATGTCACATTACCAGTCATCATATGTCCACAAGAAATCTCTACGTTAATGTAGCCCGCATAAAAAGTTTGTTTTTTTTTTTTTCCTTTTTGGTAATTCAAGGGGACGACTTAAAAGTGTTGGTAGGGTGGTGTTAATAGTGGGAATGAAAATCACAATGTGGTGATTAAGTGTGGGGTGTTACCACTATAACCCCAACTCCAATCTCATAATAATAATAATAATAATAATAATAATAATAATAATAATAATAATAATAGTAAAAATAATAATAATAAATTCAATTAAATTTTTTTTTTATATAAAGTGTCAACCTTATACTGCATGAGTAGGTTGCACCATTAAAAACCTATTAGAGAAGAATTTTTCTATACTTGAAAACCCTCAAATTGATCATCTGGACCTCATGATTCATGGACATGAAAAAAAAAGATTTCTAACGCTAAAAATAATTCATCTTCTAATACATTATCTAGACAGTTCATTTCCAAGATTTTCAAGTATTTATCTTTACCATTTCTGCAGCTTTAAATTTATAATTGGGGACAACAATATATTTTCATATCATCACAAGGCTTTGCGGTACCGAAACTGCAATTTTGGAATAGTTTTGAGTAGAAATAAACCACACGAACCAGAAGATCTTTGTTATTGACATGTTCATTTGGATTATTTAATTATTGTTATACACATTTCTGTATGAAATAGCCGACCCTAAATAGTTGGAAAAAAACTCTGATGACAATGATGACACATTATCATGAAACAATATGAATATAAAGTTTTCACTTTACTCTAATAGAGATAAGGGAGATAATTATTATTTTAGAGCATTTAATTAATGAATTAAGAGTTGCTTATTTTAACAATTCTTTCGTATGAATCATAAATATTCAGTGATCATCACCATGTGGTTGTCAAGGAAGATAAACACCTCAAATTTTTGTAATGGCAATACATCAACGGTGTAAAACTAGGGTATGGTCCATATGTATGGATGTTAAACAATCAAGGTAAGGCACACCTTTAAATCATGCTAAAAGGTGTCATTCCGGTTACGAGGGCCTAAAAATCAGTTTTCATCTTTAATTATAAAATTTAAATCTCTAAAGTTGGTGTAGATTGAGTAGATCTATAGATCCTTAAAATTTTTGTAAGTTGATGGTGTAGATAATTTACTATGAAATGCATTAGTTTTAAGATTTGATTTTTTTTTTTTTTTTTTCTTGCATTCATACATTTTGAGATCAAGATGATATATTCTATGGCCTTTTGATTTTAGAATAACCTTTTCGGGTAGATTTCTAAGGTGTACCTTACTTCTATAGTACAAGGTGGACACCTTGCATAAACTTTTTACTTCTATAGTGCAAGCTGGACACCTTGCATAAACTTTTTCCTCAAAACAATGTGTAACCATGAGTTTGGCAAAGGGTGTGGTTTGTATAAACTTTAGTATGGAAATAAGGTGCACTATAAAAATTCACCTCAAAAGGTTGTTAAGCAGCCATAAACCTTTAAAACGGCTAAAAATTATATTTTTACCTCCATTTATGAAATTTAAAGCTCTAAATATGATTTAGATCTAGCAGATCTATATACACTTGAAAACTTTAAAATGGATGGTCGGGACAATGTTAGAAGATGTACTATTTTCAAGGATAAAAATTCATTTTTCCTTTCATATCTATATATCAATTTTTGGAATTTTTGGACATCAGAACAACCTTTGGGGTAGATTTTTTCCGGCCACATGCACCTTACTTCTAAAGTATACGGTGCACCTTTTATAGTTATTATTATTTTTAAATATACTTTGAAATTGATTCAAGAGAAAACAACGTTTGCAAAATCGGGCAGTTTAAATCGCAACTGCCTGCTTAGATAGGAACCAGTCACTGGTTGGTTTCGATTTTGGTGATCAAGTTGGATATTTAATGTTTATTTAAAAAAATATAAAATCCCAAAAAATAAGAGATTTGTTTGTAATGCGTTTTTGAATGTTTTTCATCATTTTGACAAAGATTGGAAAGTGTGTTGGCTATTAATACTTATTTTTACATTTTTTTCATCTTTTAAACTTTAAAAATACCCCTGGGTACAAATCAATTTTATAAAATCTATTCTTTTCACTAATTTTGAACTTTATTTGAATGTGTTTTATTTAATCATGCTTTAAATATACTTTTTATAATTTTTAAAATTTTTATGCATTTTATTAGCACTTTTTTGATTGGCCGAGACTTGTTTGGTTAGGCCGGTTGAACCGGCCGATTTACCAATTACTTGGTACCAACCCTTGGCTAGTTTCCGAGGCTGATTCGATTTTTCGAACATCGATAAAAAGAAACTTTTTTTTTTCTAGTTTGAAAACTCGAAAGCAAAAAAAAAAAAACCTACATTTTGTAGCGGAGGCGGGGATCAAGAGGTAGCCCGACCTATATTTCTCCTATTTTTTGAAAGGGAAAACGTTTGTATAGGGCCGAGGCTCTAAACAATCAAATTTGAGCTTATTTAAAAAATTTCACTAGAAGAGGTCATTTTGATGCTCAAATATTTTCAAATTGATCATCTCGACATCAAGAAGCATGAACATGAGAAAAAAAATAGATTTTTTTGTTTTGAAAATAACTTATTTTGTAATGCATTTGTAGACCGTCAATTTTCAAGATTTTCAAGTTTTTGGATCGACACAAATTTTGAAGCTTTAAACTTCATAAATAAATATAAAAACATATTTTAAGACTATCACAAAGATCTTCAATATTGAAGCTACATTTTTTGATACTATTTGAAGGTAGGTTCTAATTTGATTGTTTAGAGGCTAGGCTCTATACAAACGCACCCTTTTTGAAATTAAAGGTATCCGGTCTTACAAATCGTCATGACGCACAAAGAAGGGAAAGGTGTGGGGGGTGCTATTTTATACCTGTGCAGAACTAGGTACCCTTCTTCCTTAAAACTTTACACTAGGGTGCCTTCAAAAAGTAAAAAATAACTCATATTCTACCATGGTCACATAGGGCTGCTAGCGGTTCTAAATAAAAAAAGTGGGTCAGGTAAAAAATCAGTCAAATTTTGATAATTTGATCAATCACTATAATCGATTTTTGATCGGTGAAACTGATTAATAATGCTAGATAATTTGTTTTGTACGAACCAAAAAATATATATTTCATATTTTTATCCCATTCTTTTTTTTTTTTTTATAATTTTTTTTATCAAACCAGGCTAATTTTGATCCCCCAGACTTCATCGACGGCCATTCCGATTATAACAATACTAACCCCCACCATGACCAATCAAGGATAGTCCGTTTATAACAATACTATATCCCACCATGACCAATTAAGGATAGTGGCCATTAAGCATGAGTACCCCACTTTTCTGGTTGAGAGTACATGATATTTTGGCCCAAAATGAAAACCAACCTCATCTTTGGCTACAAAAGAAAATTGTTTCAAGCTGGTTGGACCTCATTTGTGCAATATGCGGTCCATAGGTATAAAGCATTTATCTTAAAAATGGATGCAAAAAAGGTGGTCTATCTAAAACGACAAACAAACTAAGGGTTCAAATGATTTCTTAACAGAATTATTGTCTCTAGTTTTCAATTTTTTTTTTTTTTTTCATATTCGTCAAAGATTATATGTTATCTAAACAATAGGATTGAATTCTATTTAAAAAATAAATTGATTAAGAGGTCATCATTTCTACATGTGTGGCCGTATGCTAACCGCCTCCTGCTATAAAACCATGGCTTTTGCTGCATTTAACTCTGTATCTCTTCTTGTTAGAGCCATGGTCCGCCTTTACTCCAACACAAACCAAGCCCACTTACCCCTTTCTTTGAGCCCAATACGGCCATGGGTTCAACCCACAATAAGCCACACATGGTTCTCGTCCCCTTCCCAGCTCAAGGCCACATAAACCCCACCATGCAACTAGCAAAACTCCTCCACTCCAAGGGCTTCTACATAACCTTTGTCAACACCGAGTACAATCAAAACCAGATTAACAAGGCCAGCAATCGATTTATCAACTAGAGCTACCGGATTTCAAGATCGAATCGATTCCCGATGGTCTTCCGCCGGAACACAGCCGGTTGCATAAGAATGTGGCTGAGTTTTGTGAGGCCATGGGAAAAAACTTGACAACCCCATTTAAGGAGCTGCTGGTTAGGCTTAATGGAAGTGAAGGGATTCCAAGGGTGAGTTATATTGTGAGTGCAGGGATGATGAGTTTCACGAGGGAGGTGGCGGAGGAGATCGGGATCCCGAGGGTCAGTTTCTGGACGTCTGGTGGGTGCGGTTACTGGGCTTTCCTTCAGATCCCGGAGCTCATAAGGCGAGGCTACACGCCATTGAAAGGTATGCTGCAGCTTCATGCGAACTTTTTAGAGAGAGAGAGAGAGAGAGGAGTTCTTCCTTTGTACCCTGTAGTTCCTGTCTTTGTCTTTGTGAGATTGTGTGTGTATGAGAGAGAGAAGACGAGAGAGAGAGAGAGGAGTTCTTCCTTTGTACTCCATAGTTCCTCGCATTTTTGTGGAACTCTGTGTCAGTGTGAGAGAGATCTTTTGGAAAGTTATATTTTCCCTTAAAAATGGAAATATCAGAGAGAATGAGAGAGAGATCCTAAGCTTATAAAGTTATTTTTCAAAAAAAAAAAACAGAAAAAAAAGGAGAAAAATCGTTACCATGCATTATGCGAGTAGGTTTATAGAAGAGTAATTTATGTACAGACACAAAAAAACAAGAAATAATAAAAAAAAAGAAAATATGAAATAGGCCAATTTTGGGTGAAAATTATGCCAAAAGTTGGTATACCATGTTTTTTTATTTCAAAAGTACCCCCTCGGCCGAAGGACGGTATCTTCGAACTGTTTTTTAATTATTAATTTTTTAAAATATTTTTGCTACTAGGGCAATGCTCTAGTGTGAGGGTCAATGCCCAATCTAGAATTGGCATATGTCCGCTTTATTTTTTAGCTAACAAATGAGCTAATGTGGTTTGAGGATGCCAACTTTGGGCCGCCCTGAAGAGCACCGGAGAAGGTGGTCTGATGATGCTAAGATCGGACTGATCGGGAACTGTTCCAAATATTAGGACTTAGCCCTACTATCGAAAAAATTTAATAAAAAATAAAACGATGCACGAATAGTATCCCTGTACCTAAGAATAATTTTAGAAAAAATAAAAAACTCATGTTGACCGATGTTCTACGTAATTCTAACTCAAAATTTACTCATTCATTATTTTAGTTTTCTTTTTTTTTTTTCCGCACTTAATTTACTCTTCATTGAAAGCTAGTGTATTCTAGTGCAAAGATTCACGTGATCACTTTCACTGAAGGGGGGCAATGGCCCCAATACCCCAGCCCAGCTTTAGAAAAACTAGGGCCTCGGCATAAAATGTGGCCTAAGGGCAAGGCCAGGGCTGGGCCTGGCCCTCATTTCTTTTTACTTCTCTTTTCTTAAATTTTTTGTAATTTTTTCTAGCTTGGGGCAGCACCACCCAACCAGAAAAGCTACAATTGGGCCAGGCCTGGCCCTCTTTGACCCCGTCAGGGCAAGCATAGACCCCGCCCAGACCCAGCCTGTTGCCAACCCTATGTCACTCTCTTAACTACCCTCCACCTGTCTCTCTGTAGAAGAGGGCTATCACTGCTGGACCTTAAAATCTATCACATTCTTCGGCATTCGTGGTCCTTCACCTTGCCACGCGCTTTCATGCGTCGGCAAACAAAGGAGAAGGAGCAGTGTCTACTTCACTACACGCCAATAACGCCTTGTCAAGACCTCCACTCTCTTTTTCTTTCATTCTTTTTAAAGTCAGATTTTGATAACAACACCTTTGGTTCGTCTGAAAATGTTTTCTAAAAAAAATATTTTAATGTGGAAAAAATTCTCTCGTACGGTCTAGGAATATCTTCATATTAATTGGTCTTAATGTATCTTTTCACACCAATGGACCATATGGAAGAATTGTTTAATGTGAAAATAGAAAACATTTTCACACGAACTAAACGTGCCGTTGAGTGAAGGAAACCCACACACAAGTGCTATCAAATGAGGCACAAATACTTACATGGACATGTGTCAATCTGTTCTTTAGCATGTTTAGAGATGCACTTTACGCCTATAAATACTTTTCGATCTCAAATTTTGGCTTCTACCGCTCATAAACTAATCTCAATAATGTTTTTTTTATTTTTTAAAATAAACTCTCTAATATTGAAAAAAATATTGCTTCAAGATTGAATAATGATTATCCAATTATTGAAGAGCGAGATTTGAGTGTCACACATTGCAAAATTCAAATTTTTTCTTTTTGAAAATAATCATCTAGTAGTTCTTATATGGTTCCCAAAATGTAGACTTAAACAATCTTTCTAAACATATATTTTGCACGAATGAGTAGATGCTTAGTATGCTCTTGTGGGTACATAATATATGAGCTCTTTATCTTAAGGGTGCATATATTACGCTCCCATTGGAGCACATACTGCGCATCTACTCCCTCAATCAAAAGCCCTATTTGGGAGGATTTTCTTGGTCTGAAGTTTTAGGAACCACCTAATAGTCGCTAGACATTTATTTTAAAGTTTTGAGTTTTCATAACTTAGATCTTGCCCTTTAAAATTTGGACGGTCTTTATTCAATCTTGAGATATTTTTTTTTAGTATATAGAAAGTTCAATTCAGTTTTTATTTATTTATTTATTTTTATTTACTGAGGTTAGTCTATGGGTTGAAGATGTTATATCTCTGAAATTTGAAGTCCTAAAATTACTCCTTTATTGATTTTATCCGAGAGAGTAAATGGATAGTGTATTCCTGCAGGAGTTAAAATATTTTAGATTTGGATGTGGTTTATAAAGATTGTCGCTCTATTTTAGTTGAATGGTGTAGATCTGACACATCTTTTAAAACCATGCTAAAAGTAGTACATCTATTAGATAGTGTCAATTGTTCAACATGCAAATAAAATGAACATTGTAGATTACTGCAACCTTACTAACCTTATAAACTTTTTTTTTCCTAAACTTTCAATACTTCAACTATTCTTTTTTTTTTTTCCTTCCTCCAAATATTTGAAATGTTAATTTTCAGATTTATAGAGCTAACACTTATATGTCAAAATCGTGATACTATGTGCATCATTATAATATCGATGGAGAGGTAGTGGGTGGCTTCATGGTTATTAATATGGGATTGTCTACAAAGAGACTATTTATCTTTTGTATATGGAGTTTACAATTATTCCCACAAATTATATGTCAAATTGGATTGTTTGGGGTAAATCACGATGTTCGATAAATTATTTTTTAGAACTTTGTGTCTATTCAATAATACTATTACAAACACCCATTTTGAAATTTAAGAGACAAAAATGAATACGACCTCCATATACAAAAAATAAATGGTTTCTTTGTAGACAATCCTTAGTAATATAACACAACCTTATAATGGTCAAGCGTAAATGGTAGATATTGTCGGGAGTGAATGAAAGTAAATGGTAGATATACGTCTATGCGTTAGTTGAATGACGGTTAATTTGATGGAGTAGACCATCTATCTAAAATTAACATACTTCATAATATTATTTTATGAAAAATGTTTATATAAGGGTGGGACCCTAAACAATCAAATTACGCCACACCTTAAAAATTCACCAGAAGAGGTTGTTTCGGTGCCCAAATATCCTCAAATCGATCATCTCGATCTTAAGATGTATGGAGATGAGAAAAAATTGATTTTAAGTATTGGAAATAGTTCATATTGTAATGCATTTTGTGGACCGTCAATTTTCAAGATTATCAAGTATTTATAGATCTGCTCGATCTACAATATTTTTGAAGCCTTAAACTTTATACTTAGATATGAAAATAAAATTTCAAAGTATCACAAATATTTTCATTACAGAAATGACATCTTTTCACACTATTTGAAGGTGCACCTTACTTTGATTGTTTAGGGCCTCAGCCTTATATAAACCACACCTTTATTTATTATACGTTTGGTACATGCCTTATATGATATGTAATATTATGTAATCATTTAACTTTTTCAGTGATTTTAAGCTATTTTAGTTGTTTCGGCTAAAAAGCAGCTGATATTTAGTAAATTACTTTTATTAAAGTAAAACAATTTTTTAAAAAACAAACTTATATATAAAATTACATATATATTTCGAAAGATACTGCCAAATAATAAACAATTAATTATCGTAATTAATTTTGATGAAACAATGAATTATATGTGGTAACGGGTACGGCCAAACACTACAAATTAAAGAGGCATATTGGGTGTGCAGCTGATTAGTAGTCTATTTAAACCTCAACCAGGATTCCAAAGTTACTAAAAAGGTTGATTTAGTCAAGAATCAAGATGGCTTAAACTCTCATCTTTGTAAAATTGCTGGTTTAGTGGTGGATTTTGGGTCCCTTCCCATTGTATTTTGCTTCTATGATGGTAAGTAGGGGCTTTTAGAGTCCTTAGGCCTTGAGTTAGGCGATGGCTTCTAACCGTTCCCCTTCTTTATTTTAAAATATTCCAAAATATTTTATGCTCTCGAGGGAGCATACTATCCATTTACTCCATCGGGCAAAATCCAATCTAGGAGTATTTTTAGCTCACAAAATTTTAGGGACGTAACATTTTCAACTCATATCCTACATTTCACAATATAAATTCCCAAATCAGATTTTCTCAATTGGCTTGAAAAAACAAAATCTCATGATTGAATGGAAACAGTTCAATTTTTTCTCTTTTAAATGTAATCATTTGGTTATTTTTAAGTGGTTCTCAAAGTTTCGAATCTAAACAATCTTTCTAGGTTAGTCTTCCGCTCGAAGGAGTAAGTGTACAATATGCTTCAGCGGGAGCATGCTATGCACACTTTTAAAATATTTTTATGATGGGAAAAGTACAACATAAAAGGTATTTGCTGCTTAATAATAAATTTGAAAAATAGTAAAAGAGAAAAAATATTGTCCTAATTATATCCTAGAGATTTTATAGTAGAATATACTCTAGTATTCTTTTACATGCAATTTTTCCTTTTTGTTTTAGTTAATTTTCTTTTAGTTTTATAAATTATATTTTTATTTTGTGAATGTGCCCGTCTTGTACAAAAAATAAATGGTCTTCGTGTTTAAATTCAAGTATAAATTTAAGTTTCAAAAATCTTGAACTTAAAAGGGAAATTATACCGCATTACGTATTTTCGTCACATTTTAATCAAGGATGAGGTTTCTATAAGGCCTTGACTTTATGAAAACAAAATAAAGCCTCATCTCAAATCCTGATCTGGAAAGCACTTTTGGTGAAGGAAATCTTCAAGATGACTCTAAAATCAATTTTCAATACCAACAATAATATTTGAAACTAAAAAATTGGTACAAGTCTTGCGGATATCTGAACACTTATTTTTAAGGTGAAATGGACAGTCTAGATAATTTGTTATAATTACACTATTTTAAAAGCTTAAAATACTAGTTTTTTTTCATAACCATAATGTTCAAGTCGAGATGATCAATATGTAAAGGTTTTCCAATGCTTAAAATTTTGTATGAATTTGGGTGGGGCTTTGCTTACTTTAACAAGGTTGAAGCCCTATCAAGCCATTTTTCTTTAATCGATGCATTGTAGTGACAGAAGGAGATTGTGAGGCAGGACATAATCAATGACATGTTTGGGCCCCTACTGGCCTAAGAGGAAGAGATGGTGTTGATCCCCGTGAATACGTTTGTTTTAGGGAATGTATGCAATAAAATTGTGGACTTTTGGTACAAGAAAATTATAATAATTTTTAGTGGTTAGATGTGAATTCAGTAGTTCGTGCTGTACATCATTTGAGTATTTCTTTTTAGAAATTTGTGCAGAAAAATAGCATACCATCAACCTCCCGATTTTACGTATAAAGGTTAGGGGTGATTGTGATCGTCTTGTATTAATGATAAATGGTCTTATAGTATTATATAATCCCATTGTTTTAATTGTAGTTCCAGATTAGGATCATTCACTCGTGTAAAGTAAAATCTCTACCATCCGTTCTTGAGAATGGACAGTGGATTCTCTAGCTCTTTATCACATCATTCATGGGCTGCTTATTGCATACTCTCTAATGGCTTATGAGGTCCAAGATCATCACTACCAATTTGAATTTGTGATTATATGCAACTTTAGATATGGCTTGCTTGGCTGAGGGGTATCTTGACACTACTCTCGATTGGATACCGGGAATGCCGAACATTCTTCTCAAGGACATGCCTTCTTTTATCCGAACCACTGATCCAAACTTTTTCCTCCTCAATTACATCAAAGATGAAGTTCAACATGCATTCAATGCTTCAGCTCTCATTCTCAACACCTTTGATGATTTGGAGAAAGATGTTCTTAATGCGATAAAAGAAAGAATCCCTTGCCCTCTCTACACATTAGGCCCTCTGCTCACCTTCAGTCACGATGTGACCAAAGAAGAAGTAAAGCCTATTTCGACGAGTCTGTGGAAAGAAGAGAGTGAATGCTTGGACTGGCTTGACAGCCACCAGCCTCGATCGGTCATATATGTGAACTTTGGAAGTATCACAGTATTGACTCCTCATCAGCTCAATGAATTTGCTTGGGGGCTGGCTAATAGTGAGAAGCCCTTCATATGGATCATTCGCCAGGGCCTTGTACAGGGTGAATCCACAACCTTGAGCCATGATTTCTATGATAAAACCAAGGGTAGAGGACTCATAGCTAGTTGGTGCAACCAAAAGAAGGTGCTCTCACATAGTTCAATTGGTGGCTTCCTCACTCATAGTGGATGGAACTCTATACTGGAGAGCATATGCAGTGGAGTGCCTGTTCTATGTTGGCCCTTCTTTGCAGAGCAACAAACCAACTGCCGATTCGCTTGCGTAGAGTGGGGGATCGGAATGGAGATCGGCGATGATGTGAAAAGACAGAAGGTGGAGACTCAAGTGAAGGAAATGATTGAAGGACTTAAGGGGATGAAGATGAGGGCCAATGCAATGAAGTGGAAAGAAAGTTCAGAAAGAGCAATTGGAAGTGGAGGCTCTTCTTCTGAGAATTTGGATCGGTTGGTTGTGGAAGTTTTGCTCAAGAAACATGGGGAGTAACTAGAAGTTGCTCCCTACTCATATTAATTAATCTATTGTGAGTGATTTGAATGCCTACATATATTAATGTGGTTAGTATTTCAGGTTTCTATATCGCATGACTATGATGAACCATTGACTTTTTTTTTTTTTTTTGGGGTTGACATGTTTCTACCCATTTTTGAAATAGTTCATGGTTTTTTAAACTGTCAATAAGAATGTCAATAAGAATAGAAGCCACAACATGCAACTGAGACATATGGTAAAGTTTCCATCGGTACCTAATTATCAATAAAAAATTGCCATATCAACAAGGATAAAAAGAAACTCCAGACTTGCCATTATTTTTAGGAAAATATCGATAAACTGGTAAAACCACCTTAATAAAAATGAGATGGTTAAATCAAGTATTTACTAACAAAGCGGTTACTTTTTAAAGATCATTTCAGTTAGATAACTCCTCAACCGCGGTTTCAAAACTTGCCATGCCAACTCGGAAGTCAGAACTCACTAAGTTCAGCTTGGGCCTAGAGGTTACTGCATCGGGTCTACAACTACTGCCAATCAGGCTGGGTCCTTTTTCCTTTTTTTTTTCATTTTTTAGGTGGGGAAAAGGTAAAAGAAAGTGTTATTATTTTGTTTTATTTGTTCAACCAATAATCCATTCAACCCCAATAGCCACTCAATGTTACACAACAATTTATTTCTAATTTTCTTCTTGTTCTTCTTCTTTACAAATGGGCTAGCAAAGTTTTTTGAATAGGAAACAATTTATTTCTAATTTTAGCGAAGTTTTTAGAATCGGAAACAATTTATTTCTAATTTTGATTTGCTTCTTCTTCCTCCTCCTCCTTTTTCTTCTTCTTCTTTACAACAAATGGGCTAGCAAAGTTTTTTGAATCGAAACAATTTATTTCTAATTTTGATTTGCTTCTTCTTCTTCCTTTTCTTCGGCTAGCGATGGGCTAGCGAAGTTTTTTGAATCGAAACAATTTATTTCTAAATTTGATTTGCTTCGTCTAATAAAAACAAGTTTTCTAATAAAAACACATTTATGGGGTTGTAAGCACAAAGATTGCAGGACATTTATTAGGGTTTTTTCTAATAAAAAACAATTTATGGGTTTGTAAGCACAAACATGCAGGACATTTATTAGGTGTCCTAATGGATCGGATTGGAGCCCGAAGACCCGAGGGGGGGGAAATTATTTTATATGTTTAGTATAGTTTTTATATATTTTATTCTGAATCAGGTATGATTTGATTAGAGTTAAATTACCAAAATACCTCCAATTGTTCCTCCTCAACTAATTTTGGTAGGAGAGGATAAGGTTTTACAAAAGACCACTAGAAATTGTATTTGTCAATTCATGGTAGCTTTGATTCCATGTCCAAAATATTGAAGAATCATGTAAAGGATCTGAAACCAAGAAAGATATTTAGGTTGTATGGCTAATAGTATTTCTAGGCTACAAGACCTGGCCAATTTGAGAATTTTTAATAAATTCTTAAGAAGATATCTTAATGAAATAATTTGTAAACAAAATATACTTACATGGTAAAATTGTTGATTTAACTATCTCATTAATTTTTGAGTCGATTTAACTATTTCAATGATATATTTTCCCCTTAATTTCCTATTGGCAAAATTGTTGATTTAACTACCTCATTGTTTTTTGAGGCAGTTTAACTATTTTAGTGATAAATTTTTCCCTTTCGCTCTTTTTTCTTTTATTTTATTTTCGCTTTTCCCTCTTCGATAGCCGGTGATATAGACTAATTGTGAATTGGAACTCGACATTGTGCTAAAGTCCTTATGCTCTAATTACTAGGCTATTGGGTTTGAGGCTAAAGCCCTCTTGCAACAATGCGGATGCAGACGGCGGAACTTTGAGATAAAATATTAAATACTTCGCATCTGAAAAGAGGCCAAAGGTTAATCTTGCTAATGTAACTTTAAGATGATCTGTGGTGATAGCTGTTGGTTTGGAATTACAAGTCACAGAGGGGGATTTACATGATGCAATTTTTAGTTGTTCTGGGTCCTGATGGTTTCTCATTTTTTTTCTTTCAAAGATTTCAAAATACCCTAAAGAATGATATTGTGCTAATGGTGGAGTTATGTGATAGAGGGTTTCTAAATAATGAAATTAATTAGACTTACACAGTCTTAATGCCTAAAAGAGATTAATTTTTTGTCTCGGGGTTATCCGGCCTATTAGTTTGCTCACAAATGTCTATAATATCATTTCTAGTAGTTTTTTTGAAGGAAGCTAAGTAATGTAAAACTTTTGGATGTGGAAGGCCCCTAATCTACTTCCGTTCATGGAAGACTCGTAAATAATAGTGCTATTGTAGCTCAAGAATCTGTATATTCAAGGAGCTTAGTGAATCGACTAGTGACTATATATAAGTTGGATTTGGAGACTTATATAAATAATATTATTTCTAATACTTTTTTATTGTTATATTGGTATGGCTCAAAAATAAGTCGTTATTATCTGGAAGGACGCATTCACAATTTTTTTTTATTATGTTTTATCAAATTTGCCCTTGGTATGATGTTTCATCACTTTATTTACCCCTCATTCTTGTTATTTTTATTATTGTTATTAATCGAATGCTTAAGCCACATCTTATAAAGTTCTTCCAATTGATTGAAATAGAGGCACGTCTTTGCATATTCTTATCGCTCTTTTTCAACTTCTTAAAATACTTATTTATAATATTCTCCCACTTGTCTTTGCACCTCTCTGCACTCCTACTGGAACCCGGCTGAGCCATTCCAGCGGATACATCTTCCCACATTACTCCCTTTGGCCTTGTCTCTTTGTATCTTCGCCCACTTTTTTTTAAATCTTAAGAGAGAAATTACAAAAATTATAGCGAAAGAATAGGTAGCCATTGAATGCAGGAGAGGAAAAAGTGAAACCAACACAAATTGAAGAGAGAGAATAGAGATTTAAGAGCAGATGTGGAGTTTCGAGTCCAGAGAATCAGCACGCGATATGGATTTGGTGAGGGGGGGTTGGCGTCGGAGAGAGAAAGAGGGTTTAGAGAGAGAAGGGAGGGGACCGTAATTTTGAGTCGGTCTGAAAGGGAGAGAGAGAGGATTGAGAGCAGGCGAGGTAGAAGAGATAGAAAGAAGAGAGCAAATTTCCCATGTTTTTGGTAGGATGTTGAGAAATGTGGAACAAGTTGGTGTTTTCAGGGGTTTTAAAGTATCAAATGAGGCTCCCATTATCTTCTATTTACAATATGTTGATGACATTTTCAAAGTTTATTATATTAAGGATGAGCTCCGGAGGTTTTTAACGGGTTTAGTAGTAGTTATTGAATTTAATCTCAAATTTCCTAAAGCTTTTTCATTGGGCATTGTGATTTTGGATTGTACGGATGATAAGTTCCTTCTAAAATACTTAGGAATGCCAATATTAGTAGGGATTTGGCGTCAATACCTATTTAAGATCTAATTCTTCAAAGATGTATCCTATGTATCCTTTCTTTGTAAATTCCCCTTTCCACCCATTAAAAAAGTTTTTGGGTTGTAATGATATAAAAAGATTTTTTAGGTTAATTTTTATGATCAAACGTCAATAAAAGAGGGAGATAAGCGCTGTGGGGGTATGGTAAAATCCTTAAGGGTTTCTTTATGCCGCTTGAAAAAAAAACGGAAGGAGGTTTTACCATAAAATAATATGAAAAATTAGGATTCTATATGAAATTTTTCTTAAAATAAATTTCATTTGTTCAATTGGAATAAGATATGCAATACTAAGGTCAAAAGGGGGTTTGGGAAATTGAAGTGTTGGACATCATGGGCGTCCCTACAAAGCAGAAATGATTACAAATAAAAAATAAAACATTAAACAAGGATTAGATGGAGGTAACTTTAACTTTCAAGATCTAATATCCATACTTAGCTCTATTTGTTCCTTTTTGCGTATTAAGAGTTTGATACTGCCTCTTTAGGTCGCTCTCTTTTGATTACAAGAACCATGAAGAGGGTTCCAAAGGTAATGAATAAGGCGCTCATGACAAAATGGTCATAGAGAAGTACACAAGATCATGATCAGCTATGAAGGAGTACATTGGTAACTAAATGCTAATGAGGCGAAAATTATTGCACTCTTAGTTGGGCTTAGATTTGTAGCTAATGAGCATTTGGGGTTAGTAGTTTTGCGCATGAGGATTCTATCAATACTATAAAGTGGTGTAGTTTGCAACAAAGTGTGCCATGGAAGTTGAAGTCTCTATGGCACAAATTATAAACAGTGATAAATTGGAGTCATCCTTTGTGCGTGTTTATAGAGAACTTAATGGCGAGGCATATCTATTAGTCATAAGATAACATAGATTTAGGATTAGTAGAAATATACAGTAAAAGTTTTACGCTGGTTGTCCACCTATTACAACCCTCCTTCTTTATTTGGGCTTAGGTTCGACAGTGACTGGTAGGGGCTGGCTAAGGCGGAGTTAAAAGACAACTAACTTTTTTTTAGTACAAATTTTTGTCTATGCAATAACTTTTTTTTTTTAAGAAAGTTGTGTATGCAATAACATCTATATTGTTCAATTTGAGGTGGAATGTATCATGTTAAACAACTCCAAATTGTACCTTTTAAGTTGAAATCAAGGGTAATCTCGTGATTTTCTAAATAATTGTGTGCATGAGAGGTATTCTATTAGTTCTAAGTAATTGTGTGGACGATTATAAGTCCAAATTTGTGGCTAACGATGTAATTATGCAGAAACTTCGCACACATTCACAAAAAATGATTTTATTTAGGTTTTATAAGTTGAAAATTCATGCTTGCATGATAATTGTTTTTGCATGTGTCTTTTCAAACTTGGAATGGGATTTTGGATTCCCTACCGACCGCGTAGATTCAGATCAGCTAATCAGCTATCCAGACCAGTCAAATTGGTGGAAAATTGGTTTAAAAATAATAAAAATATAAAATTGGGGAGATTCATTGGGGAGAGACTTGGATCACCCACCCATTAAATCTGATCCAAATTAGCAATCCCCAATCCAAATTCCCAGATTTTAGAACCCTCAATAATTTGCATAATTCACAGAGGTTCATTTTTATAAGCTGGATATGCATGATATCCTCACTATATTATATAATTTGTAAGATTGATTCCATAAGATTTCTATATAATTTTTAACCGAGATTTCATAACATGTCAAAAGCATGTGGGAGAATGTTCACATGAACTGCTGGTCCATCAGAACAGCATCATCTCGTTGGTTCAGTTGCCATAATGGAGCATGTTTCTCACTTGACAAACGGCTTCTTATTTGGGCACGTACTTGGTGGTCGTCCGAGACCACCTTTTACCTATTGTTGCATGCCCAAAGAAATTGTATGGATTTTTTTTTTTTAATCTCATAAGTCATTTTCGCTTAAAATAGTCTCTGATTCACTTTACCAATAATTCAAGGAAGACAAATACAATACTTTGATCTCTTAGAACCCTAGATCTAATCCTCAGTCCATTGGACAAACTAAATCGTTGAAGGGGAATTGATTTAGAGTATGCTAGCCATTGACCGTGAATTTTGAAGTAATTTTGTAGTTCATGTCGGAAGGACAATTACGGATCAGGATTCATGTAGCTAACCCCAATTGGTTGGGAAAAAGATTTGACGATGATGATGATTCACAATTTTACAGATAATACATATTTGATGATCTATGGTGAATTAAAATCAATGGTCATAAAAAAAAGGTTTAAAATTGTTTATCTCTAAGGTTTGAAAGGCATTTATTTTGATTCATTTTCGTGATTGTTGAGATTATTGACATCTAAAATTTCATGGGCTTAGAGTGATTGGAAATTTATTTGGGTGAGTTTCTCGAGGCAAGTTTCAACCATTCCCAGTCTTCTTATTATTGGTATAGCATTATGCAGGCACTTTCTTCCCCCATTGTTATCAAATAGAAAATTGTTATATGCGTCCGGGATCACAGAACTACGTTTGTGTCCCTTGAGACATCGTACATCTATGGTCCTCTAAAATAAGCTAAAAAACAGTAGTCTCACAATATTTTTTTAATTTTTATTTATTCTTACATTAATGAATTTCATAAGTATTTGACCAAATAGGATCATCTAGTTCCTATAGAACCTATCACTAAAGGAAAATGTTTATATAATGATGCTACTTTATAGTGTAGAACTATGAATGCCCCTCAAAAATCCACCGGAAAAAGCAGTTTTAATGTTGAAAAACCCTTTGATTGATCATCTTGATATCGAGATACATGACTATGAAAAATAAAAAGATTTTAAGTCTCAGGTATAGTGCATTTTACAACATATTATCTACACCATCTATTTTCAAGATTTTCATATGTTTATAGATCTACTTGATTTTAGCCATTTTTTAAATTTTAAATTTAAAATTGGATATAAAAATAGATTTTGAGATAATCCTAAGAACATTTACATCAAAATTATATACCATATTAAAATTTGAAGGTGCACCTTACCTCTACACCTACAGATGCATCCGTATGGAAACTGCACCCATCATTAAAATACCTACAAGGGGATAGGCCTAAGCGGAGCTGAAGAGTTTTCTATGAGATGATAAGTGAGAACTATTAGCCCCACACAAGGTTTGCGAATAAATAATGTCTTGTAATGAACAATGAATATTCGTCTTTTGCCAAACATGATTTATTGGATTCATAATTCACTAGATGCTTTTTATAAATGTAAACTAATTATCATAAGTAAATTCACCTTGGTTGTCCAATCATTCGATAAAGAGTAACTCTTTGATAAATGATCGCTATGAGTTAGATTCCATAGAATTTGATCAATCTTTTTTTTTTGCGTCAAGTGGAGAATTGAGCCAAAAATTCTTTCTTTATCATCAATCAAATCACTATTCACGACCCAGGTTCCATCAATCCAATCACTATTCAGTTAGAGATTATATGGCTAAAAAATTAAGCCCAAATTTCACCACAAAAATAGATCATGAAGAAGTGCCGCATATCTACATATGAATCCTAGGACTCATAAAAATTGTTTCATTATTAAATAGCCACCGTAAGTTTCCAGCACAAATGGGGATTAAATTAATTTAGAACAACCAATCTTTGAGGGGAAACTGATTGGAAGCATTTATTGTTGGAGTTTACATCCCATCCTTCGAGCAAGTCTTCCTAATGCTATCATAAACTTAAAGAAATAATTGTGTTTTTTTTTTTCTTACTCGAGCTATTATCAAAGGGAAAAGTTTATGTAAAGCTATAAACTTATGTTGTAGAAGTAAAGTGCTCCTCAAAAATTACAGTAGAAAATAGTGCTCTGAAGTTAGAAAACCTAATATTGTTATTTATGAAGAAAAACAAAATTTTAAGTCTAAACAATAATGTATCTTGTATCAAGTTATCTTGATTGTTTATTTTCAAGATTTTTAAATACTTATGGATTATGTACCATTTTTAGAATTTTTAATTTTATAACTAGGAATGCAAATTTTGGAGCCATCTCACAAGTTTCTGATACTAAAATTATATCTCCAAATAAAATAGAGAAGTACGCCATACCTTGCTTTTTTTTTTACCACATAAGAAGGCAACTTAGGTAAGGGTGCGGTTTTTATAGAGCCTAGGCTCTAAACAATCAAATTAGAGCCTACCTTCAAATAGTGTCGAGAAATATGGTTTCATATTGGAAATCTTTGTGATAGCCTTAAAATATATTTTCATATTTATTTATAAAGTTTAAAGCTTCAAAAATAATGTAGATCGGGAGATCTATGAAAACTTGAAAGTCTTGAAAATACATTATTTCCAAAAACTTGAATTGACAGTGGACCTTGTAGTAGCGGTGGAATGGCAGAGCACCAAATCCTTTTCCTTCTTTCCGAATTTCTCTGCTCCTTACTTTTTACTTTTTTTTAAATGAAAATTCGCGGCAAGTCCGGTGGCCCTTTCCATGTGATGAGCCAACGGCCACTCTCTCTCTAAAACTCCCAACTCTCTCTCTCTCTCTCTCTCAAACTCCCATCCAGTTGCAGAGCCTTGAGAATTCTTTTTGGGGGATTCTTATCTGCTTCTTCTGGTTTTGAGCTTGTATTGTTAAATCCTGCTGATCTTGTTTCTCCTATTTCAAGCTTGGCATTCCTGAGTTTCTCCCCATCCAGCCATAAATGCCGCCATTTAAGGCTCAGATCTTGTTTAATGGTGGAAATGCAGATTACGTAGATAATTTGAACAAATTTTGAGGTTTAATTTAGAAATTCATGTCAATTTACAATTGAATTGGTGATTTGTGGAGTACCTTCTTGAGCTGACATTGAATAGCTAATTAGAAGCTTTGGTATTGAAATTTGGGTCATCCTGATACGTAATTACCGTTTTATTCACCGAAATTGGAAATTTTTTGGAGATTTGGAGATACATTGTTCTTGATCAATTTGCATTTCAGAGATTCAAGATTTCTTTTTGAATATATCTTGTTATTTAAGTGAAGTTTAGGGTTCAGATTTCTAGGATTGGCTTCTTCAGGACTTGAAAATTTCTCTTGCATTGCGATCTTACTAATTTTGATTGAGATTTCGAGCGTGGGTCTTTTAGATCTTTACAGTTTTAGGATTACCTTTTGGTTCCAAAATGGCAACAATGGAGAGTTTGATTGGGCTGGTGAATAGGATTCAAAGGGCCTGCACTGTGTTAGGTGATCATGGGGGTGAAGGATCCACTCTCCCTACTCTCTGGGAAGCCCTTCCTTCTGTTGCTGTGGTTGGAGGCCAGGTGATTAATAGTTAAACTTTCGTACAATTGTTTCTTCACCATTACCATATAATTCTTTGATGGATCTCTGGTTCGTAGAGTTTCATTTATTATCTTTTCTGAAGGCCTGTATTTTGATTGTAGATTATGAGTTAGGAAGAACCTATCTAAATAATGCTACATTTTCCGCATCTGTTCCCGGCCTTTTATTGGCGTATTTTATTTTGTTTGCTTTTGATGGGTTTTGATTGTAAATATTGTTTTGGTGTTTAGATTGTCATTATGGATGCTTTGTTTTGAAGCTTTGATTTTTTTTGTTTCCAGAGCTCGGGAAAATCGTCAGTTTTGGAAAGCATTGTTGGAAGGGATTTCCTTCCTCGTGGATCTGGTAATTTTGGATTGATATAATTGTTGACAAGTGCGGTTGCAATCTTGAGCCATAAATTACAAATCTAAAATTCGTGCCACTTTTTCTTATTTTTTTAAAAAATTCAGGTATTGTTACTAGGAGGCCTTTGGTGTTGCAGCTTCATAAGACAGACGACGGGCAGCAAGAGTATGCGGAGTTTCTTCATGCCCCAAATAAAAGATATACAGATTTTGGTATATATAACCCCAAAAATATCTCTCTCTTCATGTTATTTCCTTTTCATTTATTCATTCTATTTAAATTATTCATGTTATTTCCTTTTCATTTATTCATTCTATTTAAATTACTCACTTGGGGTGTGTACATTTGAGTGATATTTATGTTCTTTCCATTCATGACATGAAGTTCAATATTGACATAGTTTCTATTGATAGAACTGATATCATTGTTGTAAGTTCAAGGTCTTACTCTTATTTTTTGCAAAAAAGAGTGACAGGTCAGTTCTTTTTTTTTCATTCATTGTGCCTGCATGTGCAGCTGCTGTGCGAAAGGAGATTCAGGATGAAACTGATCGAATAACTGGGCGGACAAAACACATCTCCAACATTCCAATTCAGCTTAGCATTTACTCTCCAAATGGTATGCCGTACTTATGTGTTTCACTTTTGCTCGTAAGATTTACTTCAATAGCCGAAATATGTTTCTTTAAACTGAACTACATGAGTGACTTATTAAGCTCTAGTAGTTTTGTAGAGTCATAAATTTGAAAGTTGTTTGTGGTTTTCTGCATTTTTCATTTGAACTCATTGAAATTTTAAATGGTGAATTTATTGGTCACTGTGTTGCAAAGAATTTTGACAGGCATGTAAATATAATTTCTGCCATACCCAAATAAAATGGGACACAGTGCACTGGAGTCCTGCTGAACACTTGAGATATGTGGTAATGAGGCTCATCACCGTCCAATCAATGTTTTGGACAGTGATGGAGAGAGTGGGGGCCATCATCCAAGTCATGTCATGTTAGGTGGGTTCCATCCTCTCTCCATTGTATCCAACACAGTGATTGGATGTTGATGGAGCGTAGTGGACCTACCATCCAAGCCATGTCATGTTCAAGTGTGTCCTACTCACTCTCTGTTGACTCCAATCCTTTGATTGGATGGCAATGATCCTTGGCTCCATATCGCCTGTTGTCATGAGGATTACAACATACTTCCCCTTAAGTCATCTGACCTTCCCATAGAATCTTTGGCGGCAGTGGTGGAGGAAAAATTACTGCTTGCCCTACACTGAATTCATTAGAAGGTTTTATAATTAAAACTGGACAGCTGGGTTACCTAGGTTGGTGAGACGCCAGGAGGTTTCTATTTGAATTCCATTGTAGTTTTACTTGGGGTAAACAAAGCAGCCTCTTGCATGAATTGCCTGGAGTTAACTGGGCAGCTAAGGTGACTGAGTTTAGTTAAAATGAGATACCTTTTCAGGGAAATGAATAGTGAGGAGGGGCAAAAAGGTCATTTTCCCTCCCCACTGGCCCCACATGATACTCATGGAAGTTGTCGCGTGATAATTGCGAGTTGCTGCAATTAAGTTACGATAAGGTAGCTTTTAGGAAAAGAGCTGTGTGGAGGGACAAGATAGCCCTTTTCCCTTGCTGTCCAACTGGTATTGCATGGAAATGGTCGGGTGACTACTGTTATTTCAGAAGTTATGTTTTTGTGTTTGGTGATGGCAGGTATTATATGGATAAACTTGTCAAAAATATTTTTAAATAATGATCATAGTCGTACAAGAAAATTGGCTATTCTCTAAATATCACATGTTATCTGAGTTTTATGGTGCATCATGCATACAAGGAAAATCTAGTTTTACAATTCTACATGTTTATAGGCAAATCTACCACACATATCTTTCTGATCATTTATTAAACAAGCATGTAGCTGTTGACCCATTGATCTAACATGTGAAAAATGAATTTTACACCCTGCATGCTTAATAATTTCATAGTTTCTTTGTCAAGATAAATTTCATGCATTGTGAAGTTTCTAGTTTGTGCTTTGGACCACAACTCTTGCAGCTATTTCACAGTTTTATTCTTTCTATTCGTGTCCTTAAATTCTCTTCTGTTCAGTTCTCTTCCCATGCATTTAGTGGATAATGCATTTCTCATTTAGCATTTGAAATTTGAAGTTGCTATTGTGCTCATTTTACTCAGTCTACCGATAATATATGGATTTAAATTTGCACCTTTTTTAAATTGTCATTCAATCTCATATGGTTGTCTATTCTTTGGCAGTTGTAAATTTAACCCTCATTGACCTGCCTGGAATGACAAAGGTAGCTATAGGTGATAATCCTTATCCTTCCTCTTGTTATGTTAGTACTAAATCAAATTTGTTTTTCCACAGTGACCAAAAGGGTTTCTCTATTTATGCAGAGGGACAGGCGGATAGCATTGTTCAAGATATTGATAATATGGTTCGCTCTTATGTTGAAAAGGTACAGGTTATATAATTCACGATGCTGAGAAATTTGATTTGCCAAGGAGCAAACTTGCTCAAACCATGCGGACAGGGAATGAATATTGATAGAATCTAGAATAATTTGAATATTACCATGATCTTAGTTTATTTTGTTCCCACTTCTTGTAATTGTTTTGTTTACTTCCATGCAGCCTAATAGCATTATCCTGGCCATATCTCCTGCTAACCAGGATATAGCAACCTCTGATGCCATAAAGCTTGCAAGAGAAGTTGATCCTTCAGGTATTGCATCTGGTTCTCCTCACTCTTTCATTTGACTGCATACTGCCACAGTTTATTACTTTCTTTGTTTCAAAAAATCAATCATTTGGTCAATACTACGATCTATTTTAGGTGAAAGGACATTTGGAGTTCTAACAAAGCTTGATTTGATGGACAAGGGAACCAATGCATTGGATGTGAGCTGTTATCCATCTTAAAAATTGTCCCATTTTTTTCTCCATTCTATCTTTGTTATCTGTTCATTATTTCATGATTCACCTTTTCATATGAAACATGGAAAACTGATAGGTTCAGTAGTATTGAATCCCCTCTCCTATATTGTGGGAACTCCCTGCATTCATTGATTGCCAATCACTACTTTTCTTGTGTTTAAGGTGCTTGAAGGAAGAGCATATCGCTTGCAGCATCCCTGGGTTGGAATTGTGAACCGCTCCCAAGCTGATATTAACAAAAATGTTGACATGATTGCTGCTCGTAGGAGGGAACGTGAATACTTCTCTTCTAGCCCTGACTATGGACACTTGACAAATAAAATGGGTTCTGAGTATCTTGCGAAACTCCTCTCAAAGGTATATTCCTGGATGATTCCTCAAAATTTCACTTCTTTTGGCTCTGTGAAATATCACTTGCAATGTTTTCTTGTTCAGCATTTGGAGACTGTAATCAAGGCACGAATCCCAAGTATTATATCATTGATTAACAAAACGATTGATGAGCTTGAAAGGGAATTGGATCATCTTGGCAGACCTATTGCAGTTGATGCAGGGGTAAGGAAATCATTGTCAAGTATCTATTTGAACTACTATTCATTGATACAACTCCTGTCCTTTCTACATGTTGCTGAAAGAACAAACACATCATTATCTTCAGGCCCAGTTGTATACAATTTTGGAGCTGTGCCGTGCTTTTGACCGTGTATTCAAAGAACATCTGGATGGAGGGTAATTGCTATTGCTGCAACGTTTTCATTTTTATTAGTTAGTTGAGAGACCTCCTAGCAGCAATGATGCAGAAGCCAACATGATAAGATGGGATTTTGATATTTGTGGGAATATCAAATCATTCTCACAACACTTGCATAATTCATGCAAGTGCCTAAAAAACTTGAAATTTTGAGACAGTGCTTGGACTTTTTTTTTTTTTGAAAAATGGCTCAAGTGTTACTGATATACTTGTTTAGTATTTTAAATATCTGACTTAACAATCATTATTTAAAAGTAATGTCTGGGATCTATTTCAAAATGTGAAGTTGATGGAGCACTCGATTGCTGATGCAGGTGGTCAAAACGTCTTCTTGATATTTTCCTTAGATATTATCAGATCCGAAAAGAACTGCCTTCTGATGATATGATATTTTTTCCGTTTTGGGGAAATGCATGGGTTCTAATTTGAAATCTAATATGCTTTTGCCTACTGTTGCTCAGGCGACCTGGAGGAGATAGAATATATGGTGTTTTTGACAATCAACTTCCAGCTGCACTTAGAAAGCTTCCATTTGATCGCCATCTTTCCCTGCAAAATGTGAGGAAAGTTGTGTCTGAGGCTGACGGTTATCAGCCTCATTTGATTGCTCCTGAACAAGGATATAGGCGCCTCATTGATAGCTCTCTTAGCTTCTTTAAAGGCCCTGCTGAGGCTTCTGTTGATGCTGTAAGTTCTCTCTTCCTTCCATTTTTTTCTGAATGTTTGTCTTTGCATGCCTAATAGCTTGATTCACGCTTGCTTATCCCTTGCAGGTGCATTTCGTATTGAAGGAGCTTGTTCGGAAGTCTATAGGAGAAACCCAGGTGAGAAATTCAGTGATATATGTGATTCTAGTGTTATGGGACTTTTCATTCCTCAATTTAATTTCCATGTCTGTCATGGATCCTCTTATTTCTTCTATGAAATTCGATTTTTTGTGGTCTTATATTTGCGTTAGGAAGCTTTGCCTTTTCTTCAGCACTTATATCCTAGTACAAATGTGCATGACTTTTTTTTATCTTGTTCAATACCATGCTATTGACCCTGAGATCTTGTGATCTATGATGTCTTTAAAGTGTCGTAGGCAACCTTTTCTTTCAAAAGAGACCTCAAATTGCCCATCTAATTTTACAAAACTGGAAGTATACCTTGCATGTCGGAATGGGCCAACAACCAAAATACACTTCATGTCTTGTTTCTTTTCTTCTCTTGCTAGGTAAGTAAATGATATATTAAAGAATAAATGTTGAAACCTTGCTGAGGTTTTTCCCTCCAGTTGAGAAACTGCTATTCATTTGTCCAATTGTAAATCCTCCGTTTCCTTTCCAATTGAGAAATTACTTTTCAATTCTCCAACTGATGTGTCCCCAGTTTCTGCCACAATTCTTGTTCTCCTGATCAACAACCTTAAACACTAATCATCACAGGTTTGTATAACATAGATTCTATTTTCTTGTATTGGTTTAGTGCGATAAAACTCAGGAACAATAAGTAACCAATGATTTTTTGAGATGACCACAAATCCCGGCTGATATACATATTAGAAAAGTGTACCATAGTCCTGTGGGGATCTGTACATGGCACTCTCTAAGCTACAGCCACAATAAGCCTCCATTAAGAGATGATTGGAGATTAAAGGCACCGGATTGAATGTCCCTTGGGCTCCATTCAAGTTAATCTCTTACCATCCATTTGTGGGAATGGTTGATGTTTTGGTGGTTGTATCCTTGAATACCATATAGCAGTCTATTGGACTATACCTCAAGAATCTAATCAAATTTCCCCATAATTTCCAGAATGTGGGCGCAAACACACGTGAGCATGCATGAGAGTTTTAACACAAAGAATTCATTGGAGAGAGAGAGAGAGAGAGAGAGAGAGAGAGAGAGAGGAGGGAGGGTAG
>NW_006499707.1:458579-484158 GCF_000471905.2 Amborella trichopoda | reverse complement strand
GTAGACCAATTTGATGGTCACGACATCATTTCGTGTTTGAATTTTAAATTTTTTTCTACTAATCCAAATCATTTGAAATTTTAGGCATGTGTTCTTCTCATAAAGATACATCTAATAAAAATATAAAAAAAAGTATTCACAAAAAAATGACCAACATATCTTTTCGGGGGAATTTTGGTCAATTTATTTTATGTAAAATATTTTTTTAATATTTTTCAAAAATTCAACTATTTTTTATGAACACACTCCAAAAATTTCAAATGATTTGGATTTATATAAGAAAATTCAAATACTACCATACATATGTGATTGTCGGATCAACTCAGATTCAATTTGAACTAATTCCAACTTTTTCCATATATATATATATATATATATAATAAAAACAATAATGACAAGAGCTGGCCTCTTTCATTGGGGCAAAACAGTCATAATCTTTAGAATCCCGCTCCGAGAGTCATTATGGTTTGATGGTATTCATTTCATCCCATAAAGCAATCAGGGGCTTTTCCGTAATTTTATCTTCCCGCTCCCATATAGATACACTGGCTCGATACCCACTCCATTTCGCAATCAGATATTCATTTTGTGCGTTTTATAATTGATATAGTGAGAGAAAATGCAAAAGCATAGAAGAAGCTTTGATTCAATCCATGGAACAAGAAGAATTTCGGTAGAGAAAGAGGAGCAGGAAATAGTGAAGAGATCAAATCTAATTTCTCAGCTTCTCGAGATCGAAAGAAGGCTGCAGAAGCTGCAAAACAAATCGGAGTCGAGAGAAGAGCAACTCAAAGCTTGCACTGAGGATTCAGGGAGGAGTTCCAAGCCTGAATCCCTACTTTCATCGAAATCGACGGTGAATTTGTCTCTCATTTCATATATAATCTGTCATTTCTCGATTCAACTGCAAACTTTGATTCCGGCATTTGTGATTCTTTCTCATTCTTTGAACTGCAAATTGTTTTCCTCTGTTTGTTACCGAGTTCGAAAAAGAGTCGAAATGTTTGCTGTCTCTGATAATGGAAAGAACCTGGAAATGCCTTTGATTTCCTTTGCCTTTTCCTCTGTGAACTTATAATCAGTCCTGACGCCATTTCAAACTTGAGTTTCTCTCTCTAAACTCTGCTTCTCATTTTCTTGTGTGATTGTGGATGTAGAGTGTGGAAAATTTTTACTTTGAGAAAAGGTGAAAATAAAGAAAGAGGACCTATTTCACAGGGAAATGCGGTTGATTTTCTTCTAGACTTTTTAAACTTTCCATTTTTTGTATTAATTATTTTCCATTGAAGCATAACATAACAATTACTCTTCTGAGTTCCAATCTCGAGATATAAACTTTATTTACTTGAAATTTTGTGACTGTAGTCCATCCTAATTCCTAATCTTCTATACAAACGCAGGAAAGAAGCCGCAGTCGAAGCCACGAGCTCGATGATACCGTTTCTTCTGCCAACTCGGTAATTGCAATAATTTTTTGGAATGATATTTCGCTCATTTTGCAAAATTGATTCACATTTGTATACAAACTTATCAGGAGACTATGGAAAATTATAAATTGAGGAACAGCTCTGTCTTAGATGTATTTTCTTTGGCTAAAATGTACACTCTGGAGTTTTTTCTCTTTTTAACTGTTGTTGAAGAAAATTTGCTGCTCATGTTTAATCTATTGAATTGCATTTTAACCTTCTAATCTAACTTACCCATTTCATAAATAATTAACTTAAAGAGAATCTATATGGATAGTTATTAATTCAATAATTATGGTCTGAATGAGGATACGACTCTCGGTAGACTAGAACGGCGGAACAAGATTTATGTAACCGACATTGAAAGAAGGTGATAATTTTAACCCTGAAGTGTAATTATTCAATAATTATGATCTTATTAAACCCTTGATAGAGTAGAATGATGGAACATGATTCATATAAGCGACATTAAAAAAACCTGATTATTTAACCCTGGAGTGTAATTCTTTGTCTTCCATCTCATTTTGTTTCTTTCTTCTTTCTTTTATACTTTGATGAATTTGTTGATGTTGGCTACTGTGTGCATTGCATTACAAAGGGCATGCATCAGGAGGCATATAAGAGGATGATGAGGCATGTTTTAAAGCAATTAGAAGAAGAGGCAGAACAATGGGTAGAGGTGGATCGCACCTTGGTTCTCTTAAACCAACAACTCCACTCCCTAAGGGAAGATAGAGACCACTGGCAAAACCAAGCCATATACAATGACAAGAAGTTAACCAAACTTGAAGACCAGGTAACATTCAAAACTTTTATGATGATTTTTTCTAATTTTTTGGTTTGAGAGATCATAGATGAGTCCAACAAGGCCATTATTTTGGGTTTATCAGAATCTCCTCTTTAGAGGGGAAAGTTTTCTATATGCTGCTTGGTGTATGGAAATTATGCATACCACCCTTCTCCCAATCACCCTATCGGAATCGGATAACTAAGATAACCCCAATCATAATGTCGTACCTAAGCATTATTTTATTTTCAATTTTTTTATATAAATCATATTAACACCAAATTTGGGGCATCTCTCCTCTCATAGAGTCATACTTATGAAAAATATTAAAACAATATTTTCAAAAAAAAAAAAGACCTAAATACCCTTGAAATTTGAGGGATCATTTGGTCTTTTTATTTGAAAGTATTTTTTGATATATTTTTATGGGTGTGCCCTATTAAGATCATTACTCTAGGAATAAATATGATACACTAAGAATAAATTTGATACATTACTCTTTATAGGGTCTCATGGGATCATTACTCTAAGAATAAATATGATACACATCAAACTTCACTTTCATATGATTTGTAATTTTTTTTTTTCAAAAAATATTATGAAATGTCAAATCTAGATCAAAGAGTGAGAAGCTCACTCGTGACATTGTAATTGGCGTCATCTCAACCACCCATTTAGATCGGATGACTCGAGGAGAGTGGCATGTAAAAATTTTATATATGTAGTGGCATATAGAAAGCTTTCCCCTATCAAAATTCAAACACAATGCTAGCCATTCATTCATTGATATCTCCTTTAATATGGGTTCGCCTAAGGGCTAGCAATGGGTTGTGCACAAGCTGGGTTAGCCTTGGCCTTGCTCAATACTAGTCCTCATGGGTGCCAGCCCAAGCCTAGCCAGGTTTTGAGTCCTTGGCTTAGGGTTGGCTGAATCAGACCACCTTGTCATGGCCATGGCCGGCCAGGAAATAGCCCTTAAGCTACGGTGGCTTGGTCCTGGCCCGGCCCTCCAGCCAAATTTTGTGGCCCAAGCCGCTCGGAACCTGAAATTTTCTTCCTTTTGCATATATGCATGTATATTTATCTTTTCTCAGCTCCTTCATTGTAATTAGACATGAATATCATATCTAATGGATGTAGGATAGGATATCAAGGAGAAATATCAATCCATTTTCCTGCCCTTTTTTGTAATTCCAGATGCTGACGTGGCGGAAGAGGGCAATGAGGTCAGAGCAGAGAGCACGTAAGCTTGACGCCACGAACTCAAAACTTCAACAAGTGTATCTGGAGCTTCTCTTTTGCGGGGCCCACCATTCATCCGACGTGGAAACTCCTTTTCAGACTCAATTATTATCGCGCAAGAAAATAGATCGTCCCTTCTCAAGTCCTGGGGTTCCAAAAGCAACCAAACCAATAGGGACTCTTGGAAAAGAGAATGTGACGAAAACACCCTCAAACTATTCTAGAAATGGTAGACGAGTACTATCGGATATGGGAAACGTGGTAGGACACTCTTTGTAAAATGTGAGCTTCACGTCAGAAATGCCTCCGATCTTTTATGGAAATTGCAACGGTGATCTTGATCTTAATAAGTAAAAAGTTTATATAAGGTTGTCCCTTTAAAATGTAGAATTAAAAAAATCTATTGGAAAAAGCTGTTTAAATATTGGAAAACTTTTTAATTAAATATTTTGATATTGAAATGTAAATATATATAAAAAAGGATCTCGAGTTTAAAAAATAGTCCGTTTTCAATATTTACATATGTTTATAGATTTACTTAATTAGAGATGAAAATAAAATCTTAGGCCATCTTAAAAAATTTCGATACCAAAATTACATGTTATAATAAAATGTGGAAGTGTGCCTTAATTTAATTGTTTAAAGTTACAACTTTATACAAACCACTTATACCGTTGATTTTGGCTTTTGCCTAAAAAATTTGGCGGGAATACCCTTCTCAAACAATGAAAGTGTTTGTTTTACATTAAAATTCAGGGAAATTGTGGCCAGCTTCCATACTGTTGCCAGAGCCCAGAAAAGGATACAAAACCCAAATCAATAATGTCTCTCAATACCTAATAAATTAAAGCACTCATTTTGAATTTTAAACCCAAAAGTTGTCCAAACTTTGGCCTGAACTGTTCCACTACTTCATACTAAATCAAACCTTTCCAAATTTGGGTTTAAAAAACTGAGATGCCAAGTTTCATGCCTACACCAAACAAGCATCTCACGGGAAACTACATAAATTTTGGTACTTTTATTCTGAAAATTGCATAAATATGGGTTGTGTTTTTAGGCTGTTCTTTTAATTCAGATTGGGCCTTGGCATTCCCATTTTAGATCATGTGTTGATAAAAAGTGGTCATTTCGGGGAAAAGATTGGGGAATCTTGGTCATTTAAGAAAGTGATGTGGTGGGTTTTAGGGTAGGCAGGTGAGTGGAGAGAGCATTTTGATTTAATGGGCATTGAATTTGGACGTATTTCTGTTTCTCTACGCACACGTTCTTTTTGCATGTTGGGCAAGTGGCATGGCATGTACTTTTTATAATCCTGATGGGGCTTTTATATATTTCGTTTTGAATTTCGACATGGCAGAATCTGCACAATCCATTTCATTTGCAGTCGGAACAGTATTTCAGAACTCAAGACCTGTGGGGTGATCGTCCACCCCACGGATCCCTGTCGGATTGTTGTATCAATCATCCAAATTGGTTTGGATGGGTCTGAATGAGAAATCCAAAAAACTATAAAAAATAAATAATAAAATTAAAATTATAGTTTTTGGGGTAGGGATTTTTTTCTTTTTTTTGCCAAAGTTGCTTTATTTATTGTATTTTTTTGACAAGCATGTTGCTTTATTTATTAATGGAAGAAAGTTAAATAAAAAGAATTGCATCATCCAACACTAAAAACGACAGCACAGATGCTCTACTGTTAGCAAGAATATCAACCTCCACATTAGCTTCCTTGAAAATATGATGAAAAGAAATAATCAATGATTCCGTCATATCTAAAATCTATATCAAAATCGTTTTAAATTTTTAAGGCACTTTTTGCTCCTTACTGTACCATCAATAGCATTCATAGAATCCCCTACCACCATGCAACACATACCCAAATTCTTACTTTTGAAATGCTTCATCCCGTGGAAGAGAGTAAGAATTTCAGTGTGGTTAGCAGGCGCCACACCAATGGGACCGGAATAGGTAAAGATTGAAGCCCCGTTCCAATTCCTAACTAGCTCCCCTATACCTGTCACCCCCCCATTACCAAGGGAGCTCCCATCAAAATTTAGTTTGAAACCTTCCATCGTAAGCGGAACCCAAATGCTTCTAAGCCGACATCTGACGATACCCAACCGAAACCAATTTTGAAGGTTGAGCATAACATTTACCTCCGAAATACCCCACCCCTCTTTAGTAACTGACAACCGACACCATAGAGTATGCTTAACATTGTAAAGCACTATATCATAAGATAAAATATCCTCATTAAAAGTTCTCATATTCTGTTATTTTCAAATTTCCCATAAAATTGCTCCTCACAATTTTCTAAATCGCACTTTTTGGTAAATGTTTAAAGGCCAGTGGGTGCACAATCCCCATAACAAATTGGGGCATAGCAACCCTCAAACCTCTAAAAGTTAAAAAAACCAACACCATATAAATAAATGGGCCTTAGATTCTCCATCCTTCTTACACATGAGACGAATGTTCAACAGAATTTCCTTCGTCTTGATCAAATTGTCTATAGTTAGAAACTTATCTTGAACAACTAGCCACACAAGCACCTGGAATTTGTGGGGGATCGACCTTTCCAAATTTGGGCAACTTTCGGTAAAGACCAATGCTAATGATCATGGAACAACAACCTATGGATTGATTTGACCGAAAATTTCCTATCGCTTTCAACATCCCATACAATCTCATCTTCCAAACTTTGAGAAATATATATATATGTTCCAACTCCAATAATAAGCTCAACCGAGGGTAAAGCCCATCATTTGGCCTATTATACATAAAATTTAAATTCCAAACAACTTGATTTCCCCAAATCTAAAAAACTTCAGCCACCTTAGCATTTGGTTAAGCCACCTTGTAAAAAATCTCTGGATAGCAATATTCAATGCCCTATCCCCAATCCATTTGCCAAAATGACACTTGGTTGCCATTTCGAATAAACCATCGCAAATTCCGCTCTAATAAAAGCGTACATAGAAAAATGGATATCCAAAAAATTGATCGATGCGCATTTCCTCTACTACTTCCAATTCACATTCCTATTCTATCGAAGCCATATTTTGCAATTAGAACACGATACCACAAATGATCTTTCAGATGAAAGCTCCGCCACCACCATTTGCAAAGTACGGCCTTATTAATGAGCACATTTTTCTTTAACCCAAGGCTCCCTTCATTATTGGGAGTGCAAACCTTATCCCACCTCAAAAGATGGTATTTGCATTCTTCACTATAGTAGCCCCATAAAAGTTATGCATCATTCACTCAATCAGTTTTGCTATTGAATTAGGCATATGAATGAGCGACATTTGATAGATGTGTAGATTTGCCAAGCAAGATCTCAGTAGAGTAACTCTCCCACCCAAAGACAAAAAGTTAAGCTTCCATAGATCCAATTTAAATTGAACTCTTTACACAACTTTATCCTACAACAAAACTAAAAGTTTTCCATTTGAAATAGGAAAGCCTGAGTAGGTAATAGGGAAATAGTTTACCTTACATCCCATAAAAGTTTCTCATCCCCACACAAGACTTTCATCATAATTAATACCTATCACATATATCTTCTCAAAGTTGATTTTAAGCCACATGGCTTCTTCACAACATCTCAAGAATCTAGCAATATTATTCATTTGGGTCAGATCAACCTCACAAAAGATGAGTGTCTCATCCACGTATTGGATATGAGACAAACTCAGCTCTTGAGTGGCAACTTTGAAGCCTGAGAAATTGCCCTTACTTTCCACATTCTGAACTGGAAGACTAAAACACTCGACGTAAAGGGTAAACAACAAAGGCGACAATGGATCACCCTGACATAAACACCTATAGGCTATGAAAAAACCTTTTGGGCTTCCATTGATCAATATTGAAAAGTGAGCTGATGAAAGGTAACCGAAGATCCAATTTTTCCATTTGGCTCCAAACCCATCTTCTTCATGATCTCCATAAGAATACCCCACTCTACTCTGCCATGAGCTTTTTCCATATCTAACTTAATGAGCACTCCTAACAATTGACTCAGAATTCTAGAATGGATACATTCATGTGCCACAAAATACTGTCTATAATCAAACGATATTGAATAAAAGTTGACTGAGGATCAGAGATAATAACGGACAACATTAACTTAAACCTTTCAGCTAAAATTTTAGCCACAATTTTATTAATGCTTGTGAGCAGGCTAATGGGTCTGGTATCTAATAGAGTAGCAAGTACTGATTTTTTGGAATCAATATGATATATGTGAAATTGACAATACTATCTTCCATACCAACATGATCACCTTCAGCAACCCCTGGAATAACAATTCTGGAGATATCATCTTGTCTCTTTCTAGCATTAGCTCTGACTTGAAAGAATTTGGTATTGAGATCACCTACTTTAAACTACTTAGCTTTGGATCTTTGCTTCCAATAAACTTCTTCCAACCTATGGCAATCATGCAGAGCCTTAAATTTTGCATTTCTATCCACCACTATATCATCTATTAAAGCACCCGTCAACTGAACATTGTAGTCTATCAATTCATTATCCATAAGAACCGTCTCTATTTTTCCTCTCAATTGATATCCGCTCTCTACCTTGCAAGCAATCAATTTATGCTTAATATTAAAAAGTTTCTTTTGTAATTGGTAATCCAAAGAGCTATAAGTGATAGTATTTTTCCACGTACTTCTAATAATATCCACAACCTCTTGTTCCTCCAACCACCCTATATCCATTCTGAAAAGTTAGGACCGCTGCACAAATTACTAGAGTTGAGCAAAATCAGTGTATGGTCTGATGAAAGTCTAAAAATAGCCTTTGCAAAGACAAAAAGAAAAGGTTCCACTCAACGTCCAGAAACAAAAAACTTGTCAAGCTTGGACATAATAAGATTAATAATACTGATATTCAATAAAACTATTGAACATCTACATTGCATAATTAATAGAGCCTCCTGAGGAGGATTCATTTGGCCAACGAATGAGATTGAAATTCCCCCAATGCAAATAGGAGAATTGTAATTGAATAACACATCGGTCATATCATTAACAAAAAGTTGTTTATGCGCTGAAAAATTCGGACCATACATTCATTGACCCCCCCCAGAGAAATCAAGTAAAGGCCCATGAAAGAAAACAATTAACAGTAACTTTTTTTAATGATCTCAAAACTTTGTAAGATCAGATGATCCCACAAAATCCATAACCCAATCGAGGTGCCTAGCAAGCCTATTCCATCCAAATTAATAAACTCAGAGCCCCAAACTACTCTAGGTATTAATTAACTCCCTAAAAAAACGGATTAAAAAATTAAATAAAAATGAAATAGGTTTTCTTTTCTTTTTTTTTTTTTTTTTTTGTGGGTTGGGTAGGTGGGGGGGCTAGGCCGCGTTACAAAAACACTATTGAGTGCTAAATTTTGAGAGGCACTTATATTTGCAAATGTTTTTACTCTATAGATTATTAGTGGTAATTACTTGATTAAAATGTTTGGGTTAATGTGTCATTGCACTAAGTTCTAGCAAGGATAGTGACGTAGGGTTTGTATGAAATGTTAGCACTTGGGTTTCCTACAGTACGCTAGGACCTTCCCAACGGTGGTACTAAATCTCCCGGAGCCATTCCTCTACCGAAAGTCTCAATTTGTTGGAGACTTCCGGCGGCATAGTGATACAAATCACTGGTTGAGGTGATGCCAGCTAAGGGTAGGGAAATCCAAAGTATTTCAGGTGGCAATGGACCCAGATTCAACTCGGGAGCCGAGGGGTAGATCCGATCCAGGTCCAAGTTAATAAAAACAAAGTTCAAAATAAAAAGGTGTAACAGGAAAGACAAGGAAAAAAAGATAGGGTCAAAAAAATTGGACCCCATGGATTGGATCCGGGTTTAAATCTTAGACCTGAACACGATTTGGATCCGGGTCCAGTCGGGTCCGAGACCGATAATATTTTGTAAGTCCCAATATTTCATAAATATAATTAAATATAGATATTTAAAATTTTGGATCGAGTCTCGGTCCCACACTATATTTTCAGGTCCGGGATCTGGCCGGACCGAGACCCGACCTATCCCGTTGCCACCTATAAAAAAGTATAAGTATAAGGTGCTTTTCTAATAAAGTATTGGTTACACTGTTAAAAAATAAAGGAATTGGTATGTTGAGCTCTATGTAGGATAAAACAGCAAGCAAGTTACATGTAGAACAACGCATGTCACAAATCCCATTAGCATTATTTACGGTATGCACTATATGATTAAGGTTCCTCATTCTTCCTCGAGCAAAAGTGCAACTTTGAGATGGTTTTTTCTCGATTTGAAATTTGGAGATCCACTTAAAAATCATCAGTTAATTAATTTTATAAAAAGAAGTTTAGGGTTCCTAATCTCACTGTCCAAGACTTCACGGTCTTCGTTCAATTTTGATATTTTTTAAGGCACATATTGAGTGTAATTCGATTTCGTTTTATTCTTCATCAATACGTTGAAGGGGTTTGGGTTACATCCCAGAAATTTGGGACCCTAAGAATGCTCCAATATTAGGTTCCATCCGAGTAAATGGACAATATGCCCCGGCAGGAACACAAAATCTTTTGGAATAAAGTAGGTAGTGGTCTAGTTGGCCATATTTTGGACTTTAAATGTGCTTGTTAAAGGAATTCAATAGAAGAGAGCCATGCTTATTACGTTTATAGGAACGAAGCTCATCCTTACCTCCCAGTGTCTTAGAATTTAGCCGAGTCCTTTCCGACTCAGCCGAGTTACCCAGCCTCAGCCTCGTACCAAGCCAAATACCCATACACTGAGTTGGGAAAATAATTTGAATAAGATCTCTAAAAAATTGTAAAAAAAAATGCTTTTCTGAAAACTTGATGAATTTGGTACATATTTTGACCAAATTATCCAAAAAGACAAGAATAGTGAAAATTTGATTCTTGTTTGAGTACCACATAGTCATTTTACACTATAAAATGAAGTAAATATGAAAAAAAAGTAAAAAAATTAAACCCTAATTAATGAAAATACAATGACAACCCTAGCTAACAAAGAAAAAAAAGAAGATATTTATAAAAGTTTTAGATTTTCTAAAATCTATTCAGTAAAGGGAAACCCTATCAAAATAAGTAAAGCCTCACCACATAACTCATTAAAAATTGCAATTCAAGTGTTGAAAAACCTTTAAATCAATCATCTCATCTTGAACATTATAGTTGTAAAAAAAAATTCGGATTTCCAGTTCTAGAAATAGCGTATATTGCAACAAATCATCTCGACCATCTATTTCACCTTAAAAATAAGTATTCACAGTTCCGCAAAATATGTACAATTTTTTAACTTCAAATTTTATTGTTGGTGTTAGAAATTGATTGTAAAGCCACCATGAGGATTTCTGATGCTCGCTCAAAGTTCTATTCTCGATGAGAAATTGAGGTGAAGCTTTGTTTTCGTTTTATAAATCCTAAGCCCTACAGAAACTTCATCAGGGAATACCCTAAGCAAAGACAAAAAAAGTACAGTTAATACAAATATTATTAAAACATTAACTACACCCTACGTAAGGGATATCAGACAAAAATCATTGTAATATTTATGAAAATTTAGATATCTCAAACATTTTTTGGGAAGCCTTGAGTCGACACAAAAAAAAAACCATCCAACATAACTCGGAATATACATAAATATAAAGAAAACCTTTCTAATCTACAAAAAGTTTCCAATTCTTTTCAAATTTTCAGAAAACAAAATGAATACATATATTTTAAAAATTATCTAAGCCTTTCCAAAGACAATCTAGGGCTTAAAAAAGGGGAAAAAATGACAAAAAAAAGGAAAAAACCTAAAATAACAAAATTTGGTTAAAGTATATAAAAAAACTGTAAAAAAAAAAAAAATCATTCGGAATCTAAGTCGATATTATTTCATCTATAAAACAAAATCAAAATAAAAAATCACTTCGAAAATAACATGAGCAAAAAATGGAAGAAAAACAAAAGTCAAAATTGGAGATTTCCAGGGTTTTTCTTTTTTTTAACCAGAAAAAGTGCTAGGGAGTAGATCAATGCGATAGGAACACTTGAGGACAAATTTCAGCAAATTTCGTGAAAAATGAGATAAATCAAATTATTTCATTTTTAAGTACAGAAAACCCACAAAATTTGAACTTCCGATTTCTTGTATTTTTACTTTTACATCCAACAAAATTTGAGCTTTGATTTCTTCTATTTTTACTTTTACATCCAACAAATTTCTATAGAAATCCATTAGAGGGCTCCAAGACCAATAATCTGAATCACATATAAGATGATTTGGTTAAAAAACGATATTAGAATAAAAGAAAGGCCGACATTTTTTTTCCAAAAAATCCCAAATGCAAATTTTTTTTTTGATAATTCAGTGGGGAAGAAAACCCCTAACTATTTTTTCAATAGATTAGAGAGATATTTTGAAGGAGTTAATTGATAGTGTCAGCAGTAAGAATGGATACGATCGAAACAGGTAAAAATAGGGATTGGATATGAATAAAAACTAAAAAATCCAACTCTCCTTGGTTTTTCATGTACAAACTCAAAAAAAGATACTCAAGCCGATAGCCCGAGTCCACCTGCTGATTCTGAGTGGAGTAGAAAATCCCCATTTTCATTAGTAGAGATAATAAGATCTGTACCAATGCTTTAAAACCCAAACTGTCACACCAAAACGGTCACCAACCAAGCCAATTCAAACCAGTAAACCGGATTAAGACTCTGTTTTCAAAGGATATTTCTTTATAAACCAAAAAGAATACAACAGATAAATAGATCGGTGGAAACCGCATGAGTCAAGAGGCTCTTTAAAGCTAGACCGATCCCCACCACTTCTAGAGCTCCAGAGGCAGCTCCGAGCTGGCTCACCGGTTTTTTAAGACACTGACCCGTACACTTGAGGAAACATGACTTTAATACCGTAGTTAGCTCGAAGTAAAATTTCAGTTTAAAAAATACTGGTGCAATGTGAATCCATGCAATCAATGCCAACATGCACAAAACACGATAGATTAAACTCATCCATCAATCCTGTCACCAAACAGTTGTACAACATAAATAACTCATAGTTAGAAGACAACATGGAGAAGTGTGGTATGCTCTAAGCCAAGAAAATATGCACGATGTTAGACAACAGAAGTATGAAACCATAACCCTAATCTTGATCAGTGACCAACTATGATACACTCTTCAATTGAGTTTATAGAGGATAAAGACTACACAAATGTTACATGACAGCCGTGTTCTGAAAAACAAAAAGAATATCATACCCACAATACCCTACCAACTCTACTGAAATTAAGAGGCACACAAACACATCCCAACCCAAAATCCAAAAAAAAAGAAAAAGTAAACGAAACTACAGTGATCCAGTTAGATGTTAATGTACAAAGATAGTGGTTTCAGTCCCCTGCAAAGTCGGTTGCTCGCTTAATGGTTACTGGTCATCATCTCCGGATCCATCTCTGGTTTGCTCACCAACGATAACTCATGGAGCTCATTCAATATCCACTCTTCACCAGTGTTACCACCTAACACCAAAACTCTAGTTCCTCCAACCACACAGGTGCTGTGACCCCACGCAAATTTCGGTTGCTGACCAGGAACATTTAACATCCTCCATGTTGGTTTCTCTTCTCTTGGATCAAGAAGAAAGAGCTGAGAAGCTGAGTGCAAACCAGCAACCGAACCTCCAAATATGATACTCCTCCCACAAGGCAAGCTCACTGCAACATGGTCAAGTCTAGGAGGAGGTGCTATGGCACTCTGGCTACCAACACTAGGAAACCCAGTTCCACTATGTTGCCTCCACCTTGGCTCTTCCTCTTCAATATCAATTGTGTATGCCTCATTAGATCTCAAACGAAGAGGCCCACTCTTTGCTAGACCACCAAACATCAGTATCTTCTTACCATCGTAGACAGAAAGCGTGTGCCCTAGCCTAGAGGGCGGGGTCCAAGATGTGGGTATCTCCCTCCACATGGGCTTGTCCACCGTGAGATCCAACAAGAATGTATCACTTAAGAGCACTCCAGCATCAGTGCAGCCACCCGAAACAACTAGTTTTGAGCCATCGACTGTGCAAGAGCTATGCCATGATCTTGGAAGGGGAGGTGCAATACCTAAAACCTCTTTCCAAGCTGGTTGTTGGGCATCTAAGTCCAAAACAAATACATCGTTTAGAAGTCCTTGACTTCCACAACCCCCAAAAACCACAAGCCATGAGCCATTCAAACATGAGAGTGTGTGGCCCCACCGACCAGGTGGGGTTGATGAGACCTTAACTCTTCGCCATTCTGGATTGGCTGAATCAAGATCGAGCACAAAAGTATCATCCATAGGCTGCATATTAACCCCCTCTCCACCAAAGAGAACCAGTCGATTACCAGCTGCACAAGCACTAAAGTTGCATCTTGAAGGCTCTACAGCACCACCAACTGTGAGCTTCTTCCAAGCTGCTGCTTCCAATGTAGTGAGCTCTCTAGCTAAACGGCCCCAACCCAATCTTTTAGTAACAGGAATTGACTCTAAGATCCCGGTTGCCTCTCTTCCCCATGCATTTTGACACACCATCTTCCACAAATGCTCATTTTTCGTTAGCTGGCGAAGCCTTCGACACACCAAACCAACTGATGCCACATCTCTAGGTGACAGGCGGGCCAAGATATTTTGTGATAGAACTTCATCAGAGAGCTGAAGAATTCCACATATGTGGCGACAAGGGTGACCATGGCTATTGGGTGCTTGGAGATAGTAGAAAGAATCAGTGTTCACTTCATTGGGGTGGTGGCAAGATGTTTGCTTGAAGACTGGGTAGGATAATCGGTCTATGTCAATGTTTGCTTCACTGAATATTTGGATACCGAGTATGTGGGTCACTATGCCATCATCATTGTGTATAGGACTCAGCCTTAGCCTGTTCACTAGGGGAGTTCCATCCTTTCGGAAATTGAGGAGCTCCCCTTGGAATTCAATCCCTTCTTCAAGGCATTTACGTATCTCTGAGACGACCACAGGGTCCACCAAGGGGTGTCGCCTTTGTGCGAAGGGGTCCCTATATTGTAAGAAACGGCTGCAAAGGGAACAGAGACAGAGAGGCAATTTAAGTGTCAAAGGATTGAAACTGTGACAAACTATATAAATTAGGAAAAGTAAATGATACATGTCCTCTGTATGTGCAGCTGCACTATCTACCGTCTGTCCTCAATATGGACAGTGGAGACAAACTGCAGTTCCAACCACCAAAATATGTAACTGGAATTGTGGTTTATTTCCAGTGTCCAATGTTGAGGATCCATGGTGGATGACACAGCTCTGGATAATGTACTATACGCAGGATGTGAATGATATGCTTTCCCTATGGATTATTGTGATTAATAGAAATAGTGAAAACAGATAGTACAGTAAGACACAGTTTACAAGCATATGTTTCATATTGCATCTCATGCATTGAATAAGATATATTGAACTTGTCATCGCATTTGTAAGCAATATCTTACAGGCATTAGCTCAAATAAAAACCAGAAAAGCTTTCATGTCTTTCAGATAGTTGTTCAATCTTTACATTTCTATTATCATAATTTAACCTCTATATTCTATTATCATCAAAATATGTGTCTCCAAGGTTTTAAAACTTATAGAATCAATTTTGACCCTATCCCAAAGCCCACCGAGATGAAATATACAGGAGAGATCATCCCAAGCAGAAGTTTTCCATGAAATGTCAATCAAAGTAGGACGCACCTTCAAATAGTGCCGAAATATGTTGTTTCAGTATCAAAAATCTTTATGATCGCCTGAAAATCTATTTTCATCTCTAATACAAAATCTAAAGTTAAAAATAGTGTAGATCGAGCAGATCTATGCACAATTGAAAATCTTGAAAATTCACAATCTAGATAATACACTACAATATGCACTATTTCCAATACTTCAAATTTATTTCTTCTCATGTCCATACATCTTGAGGTCGAGATGATCGAATGGAGGGTTTTTCAGCAGCAAAACAACATTTTCTAAGGAATTTTTTAGATGCACCTTAATTTGATTGTTTAGGGCCTCACCCTTATATAAACATTTTGACTAGACATTGTTCCCACAATCTGTAATGTAGACTTTGACACAATAGATATTATAAAGACTATCAAGAAAAAAATTATTAAATGAGTGGCAAGACAAGAATGGATAGAATTTGAAATTAATATATTCGGGAGAATTTAGGTGTGTCACTGATAGGAGATAAGATAAAAAAAAGTAGATTTAGGTGGGTTGGCCATGTGCAAAGCAGACCTAGTACAACACCTGTTAGGAGGTATAAGTTAGTTCAAGTGGAAGGCTAAAAAAAGGCAAGGGGTACGTCTACAAGAATATGGTTGGAAGTTGTGAGAAAAAGATATGGGAACTAATGGCCTCACTAAGGGTATGGCCCTTGATAGAGCAGAATGCCGGATTCGGATTCATGTAGCCGACACCAATTAGTTCGGAAAAAGCTCTAATGGTGATGATGATCAGGAGAAAGCATACCTCAAGTTGCACCAAAGGTGCTGACATATGGAAAATAGCTGATGACTTAGCCTAATGTGAGAGACACACCCCAAATAAAAGAGGACTTGGTTGCCGCTCTAGATTTGGCTAGATGAATAACAACAATGACAAACACTCTCACAATATTAAGGTACAGGAGCCATCTCTCTAAAGTTTCCCACCAACACCTCCACTGTTAAGATGATCACCAGAAGTAATTGATTCTCTAGTTGTTATCTGAATCATTGGAGTTTGGGGTAACTCAGTTGAAGGCAAGCAACAAAGCACAAAGATATCTAAGGTGCAAAAAAGAGGAACATGGTAGAGGGGTAAGCATAGACTAACATTCCATAGAATAGAGGACAATTTGTGGAAAGTGGCGCGTCAATGATATCCGGTGGGCATCGTCAGCAAGCACCTACCTGTGGACACTCGCCCATATTTTTGAGGAAATAGCCCGTCTTTGCTCAGGAATGTTTGTATCTTGGAATCAAGTGTGGCGCGAGAGTAACTCTCTTGCGGATGTCTTGGCCAAAGAGGGAGCCGTAATCCTGAGGATTGAGTAGTTCAGGGCTCCTTAGGCTCCCACCCTAGATGAGAGCAGTTTGTTTTCCTTTTTGCTTTGCCTGTCCCCCCTCTCAAGGGACATACCTTGTAACAACAATTTTATAGTAATACAATGTTAACATTCTCAAAATAAAATTGTGCAAAGTGGCGAAACTAGAAGGCCAAATGCTTGAAATGGTGGAGATTTCATGTCAATGTGTAGCTAAGAAAGGGGTTCAAAATAAAATCAAGAAACCAAAAGTAGCAAAGGAAAGTAAAGTATATCTTGTTGTCCACTAACCAATAGAATAGTTGTCCAAGGTTTCTCAAATGTTGATTGGATTGGTTGCCCCTTAGAAAGTTGTTTCTTTCTTTACTTTACTTGTTTATCATATTCTTCAGATTCTAGATAAATTGAACATACATCAGGGGTGATGTTAAAACGTTTTTATATGGTCGCAATCCCTTAAATGGTGCACAGAATGCAAATTATTTAAGAACTCGCAAAATTTGGTGGCCTAATCTGTGGGTTTTCTCAATTTAACTCTCATAGGTCACACTTAATCCCGAAGGACACTGATACTCAGTTTTGCCTTCTTAATCCTCATAGATAACACCTCCAAAATCAGGTCACCTAACGAAATTATCTTTTCAAACTTTGACAAGGTCATTTTTCTTGTGCATCTATTATAAGATATTCATGAAGTCCAAAAAACATCCTCCATGGTAGTCAACTATTACAAAAATAATTATAACACATCTTACTATCATCATATCGTTCAAAGCTTCAAGGTTGGGAGAAACACATCTAGTCCCACAATACCAGGTCTCAAATCAGCCTAAGACATCTAGGGCAATGACCAGGAGGGAGTTTTGAGGACATTCTCATATGAACCTATAAAATCATTGGAATACAATTACATGGTGCACTATCACGGCAAATAGCAGACCGAGGATACTTGTCTAATCCTGCCCCGATAACCACAAAGCTAAAAATTCATGGTTACCATTGTTGTCAAACTCACTTTGCTACGGCCGAAGAGGCCTAAGCCTTCGGATTTTAGGCCTAGACAGAGCAAAGCGAAGCCTGGTACTACCGCTTCGGTCCACTTCAGTCAGATTCGGGTTTGCTTCAGGCCAATTCGATCGAACCTTCAGCCTCTTCGACCTATAAGCAAAGAAATATCTACATAAAAGTATTTTATTTTTTATTTTTATGAAATTTTTTATTATTTTTTATTTTTATGAAATTTTTTATTATTTTTTATTTTTATGAAATTTTTTATTATTTTTTTCATTATTTTTATATATATAGACATCTAATTTATTTATATTAAAAAATAAAAATAAAAATAAAAATCCGAAGTCTTCCCCTGAATTGGCCGAAGCACCGAATTGCTTCATTTTTCTCACCAAACCAAAGAAGACTCTGAAGCGAATCTGACAACGTTGATGGTTTCTCCAGGGACAACCCTGGGCCAGCAGAGATTGGTTGTGCCTAATAGAACTTGGATTGAGAAGTGTTATTGTCCATTTCAGGGTATATAGCTACTGTTGATGCATTAGAAGGTTCCAGCTCTTTAGATTAGTCAACCACAATTTGGGTAATATTTTACAAGAGGAACTTTCCACGAGCCATTTCATGGGCTAAAACATGGGCAGGTCATCCTCAGCGATTCAATGTGATCTTCCAAGTAATCTAGAGAAAGTCTCAAACATCACAATTGACTACCAACACATCTGAGAGAGACTCGAATGTTTAGGCAGATAGCTTAGCACATGGAGTTACAAAAACATTACCAGAAACTAATTGAGCCAAATGAATTAGCCAGTCTCAATTGCTCAATTTGTACGTTCTCTTTTTAGGTGTGCATAAAGCCCTTAGAGGCTCGGGAATACAAACATTTTTTGACAAAAATTAGTAGCAATGGGAGTATAGTTAATGATCAGAAAAAGGAACAAAAAAAAAAAGGAGGCCACAAAACACTTGTTCCACTAAAACAAACCTAGCCACCATATAGCCTTGTAATTCACCTACATGAGTAATCTACTTCACCTGAAGACTTAGCCACTGCTCTACAAAGTGTAATCACTCAAGGACACATAGATAGCTGTTTCATATCCACTTAAGCAGGAAAAAGCTCAACTCACCAGCCTGAAAAGAGTGAATGGAGTAATGCTCCCTTTGAGCCATAGCCATCACACAAAAGAATAAGATAATTTTATTTTTACATGTAAACCTCTGCATTCATGAACTCTGATTACAACTGATCACATCCAAAGTTAAGGTACCCATAGCTCCTCATCAACATCATCTATTTCAAAGCCTACCCTTCGGATCTCCAACTAATGAGTCTACCTTCCCTTCTCCTAGGCTAAATTCCACAAAATTTTTCTACCTCACCAAAAAACTTTTATTCAACAATTCAAGCTCACTCAAAGAATTACAAGCAATTCAAAATTAATTCAAATGGGGACATCTGAACTATCAAGGAACCAAATTTGACAAATTTTCTGGGTGTTGGAAATCTGGAGGTTTTGGTCCCCACAAAAAATTTCATGCTATTAAGGCCATCCTGCTCTGTGTTAATAATGTTGTGTCCCTTTGTATAGCAATACAAGTAGGACTTAAAAGGTAAGTGCAGCTCTTGGAAGTTCATCATCATCATTATGTCAATCAAAAACTGTCATCATTGTTTTTTTTAGTTCCCTTTCCTTTTAACATGGTATCACAGCAGATTCTGATCAGTTTTTTTCCTTGCTATGAGTTTTAACTGTTGCGTGCTCCATGCCACATATATCATTGAGTCCCAGCACATAAGAAATTAGGAACCACTTCCATAGTCCCGCACATGGCTAGGAGTTTTGATGGGAGATAAGCATTATTGATGCAAACAGTAATAGAAAAGAGAAATGGAAGAAAGAGTGGAGAAGGAAGAAACAGAAAAGGAGAGGAAGCAGTAGAATGGGAGAATGACTGAGATGTTCATGGTAAAAAAATAAAATGCTAAAAGATAAGAGGGAAAGAACAGAGGAGAGGAAGGAAGAAATAGAAAGAGAGGAAGATGAAAAGAGAGATGAGAGAAGCAATAGAGAGAGTAGAGAGAAGCAGCAGAAGAAACAACGGAGAGAGCTCTTGCACATGTGTTCAAAAAGAATGATGGAAGACACAAATGGAAGACATATTTATCATTCACTAAAGCAAACCAACATGAAACAAGTGTATCAAAAAACCAATTTCGTTTTATACCAAGGAGGGCAACAATTGAGGTTATTTATCTACTTAGGCAAAATAATTGAGAAGTGTAGGGTGAAGGGAAAATACCTTTACATGGTCTTTACGGATCTAGAGAAAGCTTATGATAGAGTAACTCGATATTTAATTTGGTGAGTGATTGAAAAAGAAAAGAGTCTCTAGATACTATATCGACTTGGTGAGAGAGATGTATAAGGGAATGTGCGAACAACTAGTTGAGAGATGAGTGAGTTTTCAGTGACAATAGATCTACATCAGAGGTCAGCATTGAGCCCATACCTCTTTGTCTTAATTATAGATGACTTAACAAAACACCTACAAGATGAATTTTACCATAGTTTATGTTTGCAAACAAAAATTTTAATCGACGAGACCCAAAGCGGCGTTAGCACAAAGAATTTTGGAAGAATGCTCTAGAATCTAAAGGTTTTAAAATTACCTGACTGGGACATAATGGAATGCAAGTTTAGTAATAATTGTAGTAGAGACAAGGAAGTAGTGCAAATTGATGGCAAAAAAATACCACAAAGAGTACAGTTCTAATATCTTGAGTTGATAATCCAAGAAAATGGAGAGATTGAAGAATATATCGCACATAAAATTAGAGTTGGGTGGCCAAAGTGGAGATGTACAACCAAAATTTTATGTGACCACTGCATGCCAATAAAGTTGAAGGGAAAGTTTTATAGGACAGCTATGATACCAACTTTGCTTTTAGGGGGCAAAATATTGGACGGTCAAGAAACAACATACCCATAGGATGAGTGTAGCTAAGATGAGGATATTGAGATGGATGAGTGACAAAACAAGAAGGGAAAGAATTCGAAATGAATATATTCGAGAGAACTTAGGTGTGGCTCTAATATGCTGTAAGATGAGAGAAAGTAGACATACGTGGACTAGCGACGTACAATGCAGACCCAGTACGACAACTGTTAGGAGGTGCGAGTTAGTTCAAATGGAAGGCTAAAAAAGGGTAAGGGGTAAGCCCAAAAGGTATGGTTGAAAGTAGTGAGGAAAAGTGTGAGGACTTATGGCCTCACTGAGTGTATGGGCCTTGATAGAACATAATGGCAGACTAGGATTCATGTGGCAGACCCCAAATAGTGGGGAAAAGGCTCTGATGATGATGTCCACTTTTTGAGTTCCATTTATTAACATAGCCATCGATTGTTGTCTCACAACCTCGCCTTAGCCACGTCAGCAGAACCAATTTTACCATTTTGACTATTGAAAAATAAGGTCTTCATGGAACGTACTCTTCTTGGGATATCTAGTTTGCCTTCCCAAGCTAAGTGCCCCAAAGTCCAAAAGAACACATATCTAGTCAAAATGCCATTAGATCCTCATAGATGTTTCTCCAAGAAACATAGCTCCCCTAAACATAGTATAAGAACATTTGCCATCCAAATACATCATCCCCGCAACGATCATCAACTGAGACATTCCTTTATTTTATGAAAAAGAACCAATCACATCATTGTTCTCCCAAATATGTTGCCTCTAAACCTTCTCTAATGGAATCTAGTTATGATAAAGAAGGTCTAAAGAAGTATTTCATACCAGCACCAGGCACATGGAGATATATTATCACATTATTACATCTAAAAAGAGGAGGAAGTCAATGGAGAACTTTAGGCATCCTTTATTAGCTTAATTAGAAACTAAAAGGCATCCTTACCAAAAGTCATGTCAAGGTTCTTCATACACATTTGCTTAATAAGCAAAGGATCTCTTGTAATTAGCTAGTCAGTGGAAGTCGAAATAGTATATTATATTGTCACATTTTGAAGAAAGAACTACTATCAATAAACTATCATGATAATTTTTTTCAATAATTTCAAAATTCTTCTGATACAATGAACAAATGCAAGTTTTTGAGAGCCATCATACTTTGAGAAGTCTCAAAATTGATATGTATAAACAAAATAAGAGCGATTAAGAATACAATATCTATGCTTCTTGTCCATTGGATCACATTGATGCAAGAAAAATCATTACCTTTTACACCATTAATGAACGGATATCACATTTGGCACAACTTGATTGGGTGGAGGCTTTTGTACATTTGTACATTTTACAAACATGCAAATTACCATACATTTGTATATTTCAAAAGAAAAACTTCAGACATCATCTTCAGGATGATCATGTGCAAGATTCCTCCATCACAATACTCATCCAGCAACCCAGACTTAGAGCTGTGACACTTGATTACCATTGAGTGATTCAAAGAACATGAGACTCCACAACTGGATTACACCAGTTTGAATCAATTTATGAGCCAATCCATCTACACTTGTCACACAATTATTCCCTATTTCATGACAAGTTTCACCAGATCCTGAGTACAATTCATCAACTGATATACCACTTCAGGTGTAGACAACCAAGTTTTTAAACCAGCTAGAACTATCACCATTTTCCCACTTTCTATCTTGACCACCATTGATCCTTGAATCTACTAAACATGCTCTGGAAAATGAACATAAAACGAATTCTAAAGTAAAATGTACGATTTTTTTTTTTTCTGTATTTCTTTTCTTTTCTTTTTCGGGGGTTGGGGAGTGAGTGGGGGAGTTAGTACAATACCAAACATGGTCAAACAACTCAACCATCTCTAGGCAAATCATATAACTGGAAACCCCATGACTTGCTTAGTTCAACCTATAATGCATAATACCCATTTTCCAACAATAAATTAGTATGGATATATACAAAACCAAATACAAAAACTAGCACACTAGACTCAGATACGTCATAGAATATCCATGACTTGGGATGATTAAAAAAAGAAAAAATTACGATTTGGATATGTCTATGCACACACTAATTACATACACAACTTTAGCCACAAGAACAAGTCACATGTGAGGGAGATTATAGAACTTATAGTCTATATATAGATGGGGCCCCTTGGAGAAAGAGTTGAGAGGAGTCACCTGTGAGGGTGATTATTTTGTGTGATCTACCATAGAGTAAACCTATTTGAGTAATTTGGGACAAGCCTAAAATTAGACATACATATTGGGTTTTTGTCAACAACCCGCATTTGTTGGGTCAAAGCTAGTTATGTTAAGCATTAAAGGTGTAATGGCAATAATCGATAACTGATGTCATATCTTCCCCTTCATAAGTTAAACAGAAAGAATCATCGATTACAATTTGCACTCCAACGATGTGGGGGGAATTTGAAATCCAAACGACCATGATCCTAGCAAATCTCACAAACATACCACCCCCCCAACAGAGAGACACAATTGTGTAGCTATGCATAGGTGAGACCCAATAGAATTTAACGAAGGTATGGGGAAAAAAAGGGAAAAAAACATAAAAAATAAGTATAATATCAGCATTAATTACTGAAGAACATCATTAAAGCCCATACCAAGAAAAATATAACCATAGCAATAAAACAACAAGATTCCAGAAAATTACTAAAGACCAACATTTTTAATAATCACAAAAAACCAGCTATAGCTCTCCAAAAAACTAACAAAGTAAACCCGCAAAATTCTCAATCAATTGACAAGAGGCCAACATTTCATTAGTTGCGGTAACTATTAAAACCCAAGCAAACCTCTCCAGAATTAAGTAATAAAGAAACACCCACAAAGACATTCATAACAACCAACATTTATATTTGTAAGAAGGATGATCAAGTTCCAGCTGAAATTCTCAAGAAAATCACAAAGCCCACGATCTTAGCTCACAACAACAATGACAAAAACCATTCAACTCAAAACACAAATGCAACAGAACAAGGATTCACATGAAACTTGGTAGAATTTTCATACCAATTTCTTCCTAGAACCTCATCTGCTCTGTAACCGGTGAAGAGCTCGAAGATGGTGTTCACATAGATGATGGGGTGGTCAGGGTCCAAAGCATCAGTGACCACAAAGGCTGAAGGGGTAGGATAGAAAAATATTCCTGGTTTAAGGGAGAAGTTCTTCTCTTCCTTTTCCTCAGTGCACTGCCCGCTCCTCAAGCGTTTCCCTCCTGTGCATAACTCTCCCATGGCGCCCTCTTTCTCTCTCTCTTTCTCTCTCTCTCTAGAAGTTCAACTGTGTGTACAAATGCTGTTCAATACATATAGAGAGCGAGAGGCGTAGAAAGTTAGTTCAGTACCCCTGGATTTCCAATGAGTTTCAAAAACACCCCTATATTTAAGAGGCCGTGAGAATGTCTTTTATGTTGATTTTTTTTAAAAAAAAAATTATTTGGGTGGCTCTGGGTGATTCTATTCTAAGGGCTGGGTTTCCTCTCTTTCTCTTTTCTTTTTTTTTTCTTTTTTCCTCTTTTTTTCTCTTCTTTCCTTTTTTAATATTTTTTCCTTTTTTTTTTTACCTTAAATTCATCGCATTAGATTTGACAATAGGCCAGGTCCGGCCGGTCTTCCAAAAGTAAGGGCTAAGCCAACTATGGCTTGAGGGCTGGGTTAGGGTCAATACTAGCCTTCTTCAGCCCAATGTGACCGTTCAATCGTTCGTGTTTTTTGTTATTTAACACAAAGGGTTAAAAATATTTGTCCTCGAATTGAGTGATGGGTATAGTATGGAAATTAAGCGCACGATATTTGGTTATTCCTGTAGGTAACCTGAACCTGAGTGAAAGGTCTAGTTTAGACACGTGGCAGTGGATATTTTGATGGGAAAAATATCTCTTACAACTGCTGTCCGCGGGATGCCACGTCATCAGTTTCGGTGGCGGGATATGCGTTAGTTGGACGTTTGGGACGGCCGATATAGAGAGAGAGAGAGAGAGAGCGAATGGATTTAGAGAGAGAAAGGATTTATTTTGAGTTGAGAGGGAAAGGATTTATTTGATTTGATTTGATTTGAGTTGAGTTGAGTTGCGTGAGAGAGCGAGTGAGGATATTTTTTCTGGGGTAAGTGGGGGAGAAGGTTCCGATTCTTTTTTTTTTTTTAATTATTAATAAACTATAAAGAAGGAATAATGAGGCAATTACGTCAAATCATAAGTGAAACTAAGAGACGTGGGAAATCGTATTTCTATATAATTAGGGGTTAAGCCTCCATGGATAACTATTGTTGAGCTTATCAAATATCTAAACACAAACCTTAATTTATAGGGTTACAAAATAGTATTATAGAAACTAATATATGTAATGGACCACTTTTTATATATGAATACACATAAAAGAAAAGTAATATTATTTTTAAAAATAAATGTAAGTTTTTATATTTCCCGATACTTCCCCTCAAACTCAAGATGCGTTAATAGAAAACGTCATGAGTTTGGACATCTGAATGCAGGCCTTAGTGAACAGAAGAAACATGAGCAGCTGTAAATTAATGATCTGCAGAATCTGACATCAAGTCTTCAGGTGTAAAGCATGACCGATAGAAGTAGTAGTCTCCATGCTCAGATTGCTTGAACAACAAGAACAGAAAGCAGTAAATCTTAGGAACATACGGCCTCAAGAATAGACGACCTCATGAACAGACGGAACATTTGAGATCAAGAAATTCGATCATCAAACAGGAAGCCTGTAGAAGAGCTACCAAAAATCGGTGGTGGATCAACAATTGGATATTAGATTTGGAGTTGAGAACAGTAAAATCCAAAACACATTAGAGAGTCAAAACACGACTTGACAGATAGACAGATCAGATAGTCGAATCACGACTCGACAGATAAAAAAATCAGATAATCGAAACTAATGGTTTAAAAACCGGATCGATGACCCGGATCGGGCTTTTCAAAAACCGATCCGGATCGGT